>JAGDQP010045528.1:2655-15571 GCA_022664845.1 Lepisma saccharinum
ATTTTTCATATTCAGTATCAGTGTATTTAGTGTGTTGATTACAGATACCCTCTTGTATATTCCACTTTTATATAATTCATATCTTAGAATCTAATACTTTTGTTTTTGCTATATTAGAAACGCTTGTTATTTGAAACAAAACAGAAGTTCTTTTTCTTCAAATGTTAGTGGATTGTTATTCTAAGTTCTAAATACGCAGACGCATTAAAAGAATTTGGTTTAAATTTATAATATATGTCAATGTTTCCATTACAGGAATAGTGATTAATACGAAATCAGCAGTGATGTTCACAGTTAATCGCCCATTTGTTAGCTTCATAGCAGAGAAGGAATCCGACATTATTCTGTTTTCTAGTTCAGTTGTTCTGTTTTTAAAAAAAAAGAACAAAGCTAAACCTTTTTTTTATTCATTTTATATTGGTTTTATGTGCGAAAGAAATCAATTGTCTTCGCCATGACTAAACATGTAACAAATAAATGTTATTGAAAATTCATCAAACTCTTACAAGAACCTTAATTTGAACCCTTGATCTTAATCTAGAACAGGAAAATCTGCACGGCAACTTTCATGAATTTTTCCCATCTCGTATTGAGGTTTGTCGTACACGTCATAGACGTGGCCAGAATTCAGTTTGAAGTTTGTTTTCAGCTTTAAATGGAGCTTCAAAGACTACAACAAACGTGAAAGTATATTAAAAACTGAGTCTTACAGAATGAGCTCATGAACGTTGGTTTTAGTTACAGCTAGGGAATAAAATTACTCTGATCTTGCGTTTGACTATTGCAGCCCAGACCACTAAAGCGTTATTCGAACTTCACCCGACTTGTAAAACTTAAGCTGACTGCCTCTCTTGATTGTTAATAGCATACAGCGTGCAACAAAGTTAGATCGGCAAACTCCGTTGGTGAATTACACATTCAAAAGTAAAGGAAGAGTTAACGCTTATCATTTGTCGAAATTCACTCTATGCTCGAGTTAACAAGGGTTTCCAACTTCGAATCCCAAATTGACTTTTTACAATACTAATAAAATTAAAATTTCTCGATAAATTATAAACATTGTATTGAAGGGGGGAATTAACATTTAGAAGTTTGAATCAATATGGTGTATATTAGAAGTTAAAATATGTCATCTGGTGGTGTTACCAAAATTATGTAAAATTTAATTCTAGCAAACAAAGGTGATTTTTTTTGTTATTTGGTAACCCCTATTGATGATAAACATAGTATGTGATGCACAGAATGTAGTGTTGCAATCTGAGAAAAATATAAAATGCTTAAAATGTCGATTCTCAAAGTTTAACATGGTATTATAATCCCAGTTTGTAACACTGTATTCTGTGTTTCCCGTATGATTATCATCAATTGCGGGATACTGGATATCCAATAACCAGCGCAGTGCTATTTAAACAAATAACAGTTTATACTTGGTTGGCAACACTGACATCACACGTTAACGTTTCATTTCTACTTAGTTGATGCAAATAAGCTTCGAAAAAATCAATTTTACTTTAGTGGATCATTTGGTTTATCTATTGTATTGTTTATCCGAAGTTCATATTATATTCTACTCCACCGGGAAATACTTATTTCGGAAGAAGCCGGTTGAATACCCTCTGAACCTCGAAAGTGAAAGATGAATATATTTTCTTTTACACTTGGACCCTATTTGATGAACAGTTTTCACTTTGCAGAAATTTAAAAGTGCGAAATAAACGTGTTTCACGATTTTTCCTTCAAACTTTTCAAAGTGAAATACTGAAAGCATTTTCATGAAACACGCTGTTGAAAAGCTTGTCATGAAATATGACCTGGGATTGTGACGAAGGTCTGTATATTATATTTCGTGGAAGCGAGGCAGTGATGACGATGAGGAGGAAAATTTCGAAACTTGAAAGCCTGACTTTGATGGGTGTCTCGCGCAAAATGAATGAACTGACTTCGCGAGGATTTCTTGAATTTTGCAAGTGGATATTATATCTCCAATTCATGCTGTAGAGCACTGGTTTGTACAATCAAAGTCAGCAAAGTTAGAATCTGTGAAAGTTTGAGACAGTATTGAAAAAAATTACATTAAATATACAATACGCTCCTGCCGTCCAGCGATGCAGTGGAAAGATTTTTCAGCTGTGTGAAAGAAGTGCTTTCTTCTCTGTTAGCAGAACTGAGGATGAATTGAGCGTAAGTTCAAATAAGATGAGCGTGAGTTTGAGCGCGCTTAATTTTCAAAACGTGAGTTTGAGCTCAGTTTTTGAAGTTTGAGTTTGAATTTAACTGCGCTCACTTTAAAAGTGAGTTTACTGAACGCTGAGTGATAGTGCATTGTTGAAAGACATAACCGAGGCCAACAATGAGACATTTATTACATACTAGCTGTATCCCGCAGTCTCCACCCGCACTGTCAGTGTACGAATAGAATAATATTCAGTAAACCAATGTTTATTTTTCTGATTCACCACCACAACTACTATTACTACTGTAATTACAGCTACAACAACAACTAATATTACTACTACTGCTACTAAAACCAAAAAAAGAAATAGCTTTATGACAAATCTATCTGGAACTGAAAATATATATACATTACGCATAACACATTGTTACTGTCAGGAAATTGTATGTAACAGAAGAAAACCTGATGTAATTTCACTTAATTATACGGTTATTAACATTTTTGTTTTTTCTTCCTCTGTTTACAACAATCAAAATTTGAATAAAATATCTAAACTATTTAGTAACCTCACATTGTTGCTTTTAATTAAAAATGGAAATACAGTAGAGTTTCGCTTATCCGAGAAGATTTGGCAAGATGGCGACTTCGAATTTTCGGACTGCATAACAAGAAAATTTCCATAGACATAATTCAAAATGTTACAATGTTCCATCTAATAGTTTTTAATACAAAAAAAAAATTGGCAGTGATAATTACATAAAAAAGTGACTGTGACTAGATTTTATAGCGTGACTGACGACGTGTGGTGGACTGTAACCATAGAAACTAATCAATAAGTGACTTTAAAATGTCAAATATTATAGACGATAGACTGTAGAACTGTTTAATATATCTAAGTTGATTATTAATTGTCAAAAGATAACGAATTCGCAATGGGCATGATCAAAATAGAATCGAGCCCGCGATAGAGAAGATGACTAAATGACTCGCTTATCCGACATAAACGGGCCGGTAGAACGTCGAATAAGCGAAAATGTCGAATAATAGGGAGGCGTTAAGGAAAAGCCTCCATATGTTTCCAAAACGCCCTTATGCCTCCATAGGTTGGCATATGGCGGTTACATTTGGGGGGGGGGCAGAAACATTGCTTTATCATCACCATTTTGAAGCTCCTCTGCATCAGGGGGCGTTGGATCATTATCTAGCAACAAAACAGCTTTCCTGGATAAATTATTTTCTTTCAAAAACTTTTGTGCTGAAGGAATTCCTTAAAGAAGCAGTCTTTCAAAATTTCACTGCTCATCCATGTGCTTGTATTTTACAGGAAGAGCGTTTTTTTTTAAAACTGTTTTAAAGGCTCTAAGGTTTTTGAGCTTTCCAATCATTACAACTTTGAGTCTTTCTGTTACATTGCTGCAAGATAAAGTTGTCAGTCTTTCCTTACTACGCTTATAGCCAGGAACTGCCGCTTCAGTTCTGGCTGCAAGACTCTCACTAGGTAATATTTTGTAATTAAGGCCTGACTCATCAAAGTAAAATATCTGATCACTTGTTAGGTTTTCACTTTCAATTAATTTCTGAAATGTTTCCTTGAATGCTTCCGTTTCTTCAACAATCGGTGATAGTTTTTCACCACAAACACTTACGGATACAATAGTGTTTCTTGCATCTGTGGAGCTAACCGACACTTGCTGTGAAATCTGGGTCCCCTTCATTGAATTCATTATGAAAATACAACACCTCTTGCTGTAAAATAGGCCCTGAAATAGGTACACCTTTGTCCCTGAACTGTGTAAACAAAACATACAAAGCTTCACTCACTTTTTCATACTCACATTTTTAATAGTTTTTCTTTGTTTTAATACACACTCCGTAACTCTTGATGCACATCATTTTCTATTTGTATTCGTTTCCTTTTCCAGTCTCCTACCAGTTACGGCTTTTCAGGTGAAGCTAGTGAAGTGGCACTTCACATATTACTTTTTTATGCATTAAGTCGTATGAAAATGTTTAGAAGAATGAATCAAGATTTGAAATAGTTTATGCTTATCCATCAAGATCCTCAGCTCTTAGATAGAAAAGTGGGATTATGAGTAGTGAAGCATAAAAATATAGGAAATTGTTTAACATAGACTGACCGAGTGTGTTTACGTTTGAATGTACTTGTAGCAAGTCACTTGCTATTTAGACCACAAGCCGCCACTGTTTCCTACTGTTACCCATCCAAGACCAAAATCGTCAGGTACCTTCTGCATTGTCTCTCGCTTGTCCAGTCTCTTTATTTACTCAAGTTTCTGTTCCATCGATGCAACAATCTTCTTTCTTTTCGTCTCCATTCTTTCTGTACAACTTTCAAACGCCATAACAATGTTTGTCAAATTAGACACACCGAACACAGAAACATACACAGGAACGGTAACAGATGATAAACTGATCCCCATACAATGATAAACTGCACTACACGGAATGACAGACACATGAGTCATGGTGTAGACGGGCTCATCACGCGGTAGAGTCAGGAGCAATGAAAAAATAGACTACGTTCACAACTTCCGTTCTTGTTGCCCATTGATGGTTCGATGGTATATCGGATAATACAGAATTTCGGATAAGCGAAGTTTGGATAAACGAGACTATATTGTATTGTTTAATTAGTTCGCAGTACTGTCACTTCTGGTAATAAAATAGGCTTATTACTTGCCCTTAGACCTAAAGAACACGTATGTAAAATTTGGTGGAAATATATGCACGCATATAGATTTGTAATAAGTAACAAACACATTAACTTTCAAGCTTATTTATATAGATTGACTTTCAAATTTGTTATTTACCGACAATTGATAAAATATAGTTTTAGTAAGAAGCAACCGGCAGAAGTGAATACCGTTGCATCGGGTATACCTATATACTAATTTTGAAATTTTCACATTTTATGCGAATATAAGACCCCGATTCTCAATATAAGGCACAGTCCGATTTCGAACAACCAAAAAATACCAAAAAGGGGCGCCTTATATTCGGGAATGTACGATAGTTTCAGAGGGCTGTCCTAATAAATCCAGTTACTTCTCTTCACAATTTCAATTCTTTGAACCAGCGGTCATTATTATTTTATGAACGATATCTGTTGAAAGCAATTTAAATATAACCAAAAATGTGCTTCCATTACCATGATTTTTGGCAAAATACGATGACCTAAACCTGAATTATGGTAAAATATGTATTTATATTACGAATAAAATCAACATCAGTGTTCACAAAAGCCAGAATCCTGTTTAAATTAAATTGGGTATTGAAACATACGCCAGGACAAAAATACGTACAAAAAGTCCAAGCCCTGGTAATTATTATCCGTAATTTAGCCAAGACTTTCAAAATAAAGAGCGCGTCAACAGATTAAGATTTGCATTAAACTGATATCACTTTTTTATCGTTTGTTCTGCGAAATTTTATGTTTACGAAGGAATTTCATGCGTTGATAACCACTGCAGGTAATTCTTTTCCAACAGTAGTATAATTCCAAAATCTTTGATTATAGACTTTTTATTTTTAAGGTATATACAAAGTATTGTGTCATATTCTTTAGTATACCTACTTATCAGGGCTCAAAGTATTTGCGCCATACAGCCTCTCCACTCCCTAGCTTCTTGAAATTTTCATTGTGCATATCTGAATATTTACTGACACGAATTATTTGTAAGTCATTGAGTACACACCATAGTCCGATTATACAATACGAATATCCTTAAACTCTTGCTTTTAACGTGGAATTTCAGTCTCACGGTAGGGAAGGGACTCACGGTTGGTGGAACCTACGATTAAAGAAATCAACTTTCAATGTATCATACTAATAAAATTCACACTGATGAACAATATTTTTTTAAAAAAATGTATAAATCAAATACAAGTAAAACCATCCTTACAGATCACGAAGTATCATACTAGGTACCTGGAAAAACAAGAAATATTTCAAGTACTGTCTCTGGTATGACTTTGTAAAGATTAGAAAAGGAGTTAGTACGACAGAAAAACTAATTATAAGGCAAATTTACTTACTTTTGTTTACTCATGATTGCTTCCTGGTTGGAAAAAAACTTAACTGATTTTAGATCGGGAAACTTCTTACTAACTAGTTTTACCACAATGAAACAATCGTTTCTGAATAAGTTGGAGCTTCCTGAAGTTGTGTAGCAATATTAAAACCTGTGCTAAATACGCTTGTCGAATAAGATAAATTCTTTATTCAAGTATTTCCACTAATAACAAGTTCTTGTTTTTTCTTGTAACAACTTGCATTTACAAAATATTTGCAAATAAGTAGAATTTTCGTTATTAAGAAATTAACTGAGGATCTTTAGCTTGAAACACTGGAGAACTGTAAAGTTACATTACGTGAATGGTAATATATTTATAGCGGTTACCTGCCAATTCCATAATGATCTTGTTGCATGGTTTAATATCAACGCCATGTTTTTTCATCGATATTTTTCTGAAGCCTGCAGCCAGAAACTAACTAAATAAATTATTTCTAAGCAAGCTACATACAACAAAAATATTTCGCTTATTATGTGGGCAGTATAACGTAAGGAGAATAATCAACATTCAAGAAAATAAGCTATTATTTTTTGCGAGGAAATATCTTGCTGGAGACCAAATGAATCTTCTTGCAAGAGAGAAACACTTGAATGTGTATTGTATGAAAATTATTTTTACCATGTTCTAAGTATCTTACTTAATACAGTTTAAAACTATATTTAATTACCAAAGTGTAATAAATTTTGGTTTTATCTTAAGTATTAAAAACACGAAAAGATTTTTTTCATCACATTACGCTTGAACTGCCAAAACAAAACACACACAATTTCTTCCTCTGTTTGACCTTTCTCAATATAATATTCAAGTTGCTTAGCACTTTTGGTTACTATGAAACCGTATTTAGTAAAGACTTGTTTGTACTGACAAAATCTACAGAAATTATTGTTGCGTGAGATAAAATTTCGCTTCCTATATTTCTTGAATTACAACATCAATATGACTAACCTTGTTCAAGAAATTTGGATGCCTTCATTAAGTCGTTCTTAGCATTCGTTCCGCCTCACGAATCAAAATACATATAATACAATTTCTTACCTGTATCTCACCACCGTCGCGTGTAATTCCCAATTTATCATCAATATTTGTAAGTAGCTCTCATCTCAAGTTTCAACTTAAAACACCTACAATTGAAGACTTAGTAGCTTTCCGTCAGGTTAGATCTCTTAACATCTGTGTTTACTTGTCCATCTTATGTGCTACCATCTATATGCTTGTCAGTGAAGACCATGTTATTTATAAGCAACGTGGTATTAATTTTTACTTCCTGTAAAAATCTGTATATCAGCAATCTCTTTTTGATCAAACCCTTCGTGAAACATCTGTAGTTGTTTTCGGTACCAACGGTCTACTTTACGCAGCAAAATTTGTAGCTCTACGTGTAACCCTCCTCCTTTCTCATCCGGGCTTGGGACCGGCCATGGCGGAGTTACTACCTACATCTACTACTAAATACAAACCTGGCTTTAGACTGTTTTAATAGCTCTGACAAAGCTGTTAAATCTTTAAAAGCAGCGAAACGATAAATTCACATCGTATATAATTTTTTAGTGATCGCCAAGCATTGAGACTACAAGCAACAACTGAGCAGTAAGTAAATATAACTGTCTTCTATTAATAAGATAATAAAATTACTTCAAGTGGCCTTTACAATGAAGCAATGAAATTTACTTTACACAAACGCTTAGAAAAATATTAATATTTTAGAGTCAAGACTCCATTTTCAGTTTTGGAAGAGAACATTTTGGTTCAACAGTAAACGGAGGATCAAAACTTCTGTTTCGGAGAATCTGTTTTCTGTTTAACATAGGACTAATTCTATTTCGATTCTTTAATACTAAAAATGTAATATAACTCCAAAATATATCATCTTTTCAATGTGTTTATCAAAATTAAACTGTTGCGTGATCTAATTACAAGCATTTATACAAATTGTTCAAAGCTCTCTAATCTATTCTAATTTAAACTTTTAGGGGATAACTCAGATATGATATTAAAATGCAAAGACAAGAAACCGGCTGAGTTAAATTTTGTTGTTTAGATAATGTCTTTTTTTGTGATTGTACAATGGTGCATTCTTAAACAAGAAATATTTTGAAGATTATAATGAAATATTCTTAAATTAAATATTAAATATAATTTTATACCTTTAAGTTTATCCAGTAATATCATTGTTTCCATTCATTTTTGTGATATCTGATATTTGACACATGTTGTTTTTCTTATTTTTCTTTCCTTTTCTTTATATACTTTTTCTCAAGTGTGCACTCTCAATTTCTTTATCGTAACAATGCTCATATCCTTATTATTCAATTTTTTGTATTTGTACTTTGTCTGTCTGATTGTTAGCCAATCTGAAACGAGAAAAAAGAACAAGAAAAACGTTGATTTTTACGAAAGAATACTTACAGACTAATTATCAGATAATGAATGTCTTAGTCTATACCTAACCGCGATACCGGGACAGTAGCCTGTTCGGGTCCCCAATGCTTATTAGCTGTTACTAACAAGCACTGAGAATCAGAACGCAGTACTTATAACTAATTACAACTACTGTGCCTATAACTATTGCCGAGGATGGTTCCGAACTTCTCCATCCTTATTGGTTACAAATAAGAACGAAGAATGAACTCTTAATCTATCCACTGTAAGGGAAGATCTTACAGCACTGGAGGATATCCAGACACCCTTCGGCCTCTTTCAGGGTTCGAATCCAAGATGGTTGCCTTCTAATCGGAGGCCGATCCTAATCTATAAACCCTTCCTTCAAAAAAATACTTACTTGTGTGTACTTACAGTTCTACAGTCCTCTGTGTCCTCTTCTTTCTTGATAACCTGCAAGAGAAAAGTCGAGTACTTACACCTTTACACTCCCTTCGTCGATGTCCTCTCTGGGTGACGTTGTCCTTCCAGAAGCGTCCTCCTCATCTGTGGAAAAATATGATTAATTGACCTACCTGTTTCGCTGAAAAGGAAAGTAGATTAGGTTTCCTTATATTCTAAACATACCTGATAGGTACTTACATTTCTTAATTTTTCTTTCTTATATCCTCTTGCTGCTTTATATGGCAATTCCTGGTCTCGTTCTTTATCAATCGTATATTCTGTCCTTTGTTTGTTTTTCCTTTTCGTCTCTACCAGACACATTTACCTCCTTTTCGTTGTTTCATTATATTTCATTACCTCTGGAATACCATTTTATTTTTACTTAAACTTTTGTCTGAGAGGGAAAAAGATTGATTATGGCTCCTTACTTGCTAAACATACCTGATGTCTACTTACACTTTTGTTTCGTTGTTTACTCAGTAACAGCTGGTAGTCCTCGTCTTTGTTCCTTGTTTAATATTAGCTTCTCTCCTTTTATTATCTGCATTTCTCTTTTTCTTTCCATGATTTGTGATTCCTGTAAGGAAACTAATTTCTTCCCACTTCTGAAAGACATAATGGATTATTTTTTTCTTACATCTAATCATACCTCGTTTTTACTTACATGAATTACATTTCCTTCTGATATCTTCTTGCAGTTTGCTGTGAGAGCTCGTAGGTTTAGTCCTTGTTCCTAGTCAGTGTTCCTCATCTTGTTCCTTTTGCTTCTTCTTTCATCCTCCCCTAGATATTTATCCTTCGTCTATACCCTTCCGTAGTATCTTATCACCTATGAAGAAACGTTACTCCTTTCTTCTGCTTAGTCGCTTGACTGAAAGCGGAAAAAATATATTAGTTATGCTCCTTACATGCTAAGCATACTGTACCTGGCTTTTACTTACAAATCTTGAATTTTCCTTCTCTTATGTCATCTGTTCTTTCCTCAGTAGCAGCTCCTACTCCTTGTCCATCTCTCTTCGTCCTCCTCCTTTTTGTCTCTCCAATCTGTTTGTCCTTCCTCTTTATCCTTTCATTGTATCTCATCTCCTGAACAGAACCTTTATTGTATCCTATAAATAAAGTGGATTATGTGTTCTTACGTCTAATCATAACTGGTTTGTACTTACATAAATTACATTTCCTTGTCTTTTATCGTCTTGTAGTTTGCTGTGGGAGCTTGTAGTTCTCGTCCGTGTTCCTAGTTTATGCTTCTCTTCCTGCCCCATTTGCTCCTTCTTCTGGCCCTTAGTAGATCCTTATATTTTGTCTTTATTCTTCTATTGTGAAGTAAACTTTGTTCCTTTTTAACTGTTCTTACCCGCTTGCCTGAAAGGAAAAATAGGTTATGTTTGCTTACTTGCTAAACATACCTTATGCGTACTTACATATTCCTTTCCCTGTTTTGTCGATTGTCCTCTTGTTGTTCTCTCGGTGCCATATCATAGTCCTGGTTCTTCTTGTCCGTCGTATATTCTATCCATTTCCTCCGCTTTTCAGATTCTGGTAAATCATTACTTTTCCACAATCTCTCATCATCTATTCATCTATGGAGAAACTTATTTTTTTTTTCGTACTAACACGCTTGGCTGAAAAGAAAAACGAGTTAGGATTTCTTACATCTAAACATACCTGGCATGTTCTTAATTTTATTATACTTGCTCCTATTTTCTCATTTTTTTCGCTCTAACCCTTGTCCTCATTTGTTATTTGTATATTGGTAATAGCCGTATTACTTCTGTTCTGAAATTCTACGGATGCCACTTCTCCTCTGGAAGAATAAGAAATATATATATTTTGATGGTGATTAGTAACTTCTCATAGTGTTAATTTAACATTGAGGGAGAATTAGTTTCGTATGAGGTTACAATATTTTGTTGCATCCGGATCCAAAGAACAGTAATATTAAAAAAAATAAGAATAAATAGACACAATGGCTAATTTAGGTATCGCTGCTAGAATATGTCTGATGGAATGAGCAATAACAATAACATTTCTATAACGAAATTTTGAGCATTTCGTTATTTGTAGTTGTTAAGAAACTTGATAGAAGACCTAATGTTTCTGTGATTCTTGCTTCAGTATATTGTCCCACATGAAATAGCAGTACGTTAAAAACTTAAAGTAAAATTTACCCCATGAGGAGGGATAACATTTCGCAAGTTCCGGTTGTGAATAAGGGTAGAAAGCAATCAAGCCGTTCTTGAAATAATTGGCTCTTCTAATTATCCTAGTTCGAACCATCTACTGGACAAAGATGTTTCTCGTTTCTTTTACTTCTACTCCTATCACGCTTTTCACTAATGTAGAACATAAAATGTAGTGTAGTCAATTAAAATATTTTTTTTACATTAAATAACTTGCCGCGTTTTAAGTTGGCTAAAATATGGTCACCGGTGTTTACATATATATACGAAGGATTGTAAAGGTATAACAACATTACATTCTTTCCAAGGAAATGGGTGGAAAAAGAAGCGATCAGAGCTATATTGTCAGTACCATCCCGACATTTGACAAATTTTAGGGAAAATTCTGAGATGGTGCCAATAATAGAAGCTTCACCGCTTCCTTATTTCTCTTCTTTTATTCTGGATGCTGTGTTCACTGATTGGCAGTCTCTGAGGTATGATATTGACGTAGAGTGTAGATGTCATCCCTACTCAAAATTGAAATGTAAAGAAGAAAAGATTTATCTAGGAAATTGTAAGAAGACTGGTTAAGAATGTAGGTCTAGAATCGATAGTTCAAAGACTTATAAATAACGTTAATAAGTTATTCATTGCACACTTTTCTGAATAAGCACTCTAAAATGATTTATAGAAAATTATAGTGGTTGTTTTTGTTGTATTTTTTAATTCATAGGCAAAACTGTAGTTACAGAGAAACTGTGAGTGGATGATCTATTGTCACGAATTTTAAGGAATTGTCTTAACTGCAAACAAGAACATATGGTTTCCTTTGGATTCAATGGCATTTGAAAGCTAATATAGTATCAAATCCTCTGTTTAAGCTAATGATTATAATCTATTGGGAAAAGTGGTGCATTTTGGTATTTCGAATCGTGTGATTTAGTTCAGTTTCATATTTTCAAATTAATGTTACAAGGCACAAAACAATTTACATTTCTAGCAGATTGCAAGCATGGCGAAGTTAAGGCTATCACGGCCTTTTCTTACACTCAACCATCAATACAGTGTAATTAAAAGTTTCAATTAAAGAAAAACACAATTAAATCAATCTATCAACTAATGATAAAAAAGAAAACGAAAATAAAAGTGGACTAAACTACAAACTAAGACAATCGAGTTATTATAGGATTCTCTTCACACACACACATTCACACTACAAAAGATACGCAAATATAGATAATTACACCATTAGAAACACCACAGAAGTAAATAATATTATTAAATTACGACACAGTTATAGGCATGGAAACAAAAGGCGGAGCTGGTCAACATTTAACAATTAGAATGAATAAAGTGAAAATTGTCTTTTCGGTGGGCTTCACCAATACTTCCCAAGAACTCAACGAATTGTTAGCTAAAGAATCTAATGGTTTTCAAAGTACTTAAAGTTTCTTTACGACTCATTAAATTTCTAACGAAGGTTAATAAAACCCATTATTAGTCGCGTTGCACTGAGAGGTGGTTGTAGAGCATAAACTTAAAATTTGATAATGAAGTTGACTCTCTGATTGAGATAGGCAGCGAATTCCATTTGCGGGACACCGAAACCGTAAAAGACTTAGAAAGGAAGGAAGAGTTGTGGTGGGGAATGGAAAGTAGT
>JAGDQP010045529.1:0-15570 GCA_022664845.1 Lepisma saccharinum
TTAACAAGATAACCTATATGTCATGCGTAATAAGAGAGTAACGTGATAAGGTTGTGTTTAATGGATTAATTCACTCCTGAAAGCAATCTACAGATTAGCCACATCTATCATTTTATAAGTGGGCTCCTAAGGTAGATTATAGTTTCGATTATAGTGCATGCGGTAAGGCACAATATAATTGTATACTTGAATGTTACCTGGTCACTACAAAGCAATCAATTACACAGATCATGTGCAAAACGTGATTTTTTTTTATTGATATACATTGGAAATCAAACAGGACAATCTAATTAGCAATTTCATCTCACAACTACAAAGGTAACGTTGACAATCTGGAACTTCCCACAATTCAGGAATACTGCAGATGCTTTGACATTTGCTCATATTAACTTGATGTGACATCACATATACAATGCATACGAATTACCGTATAACTTGCATTCCTATTACTCTGATATTTAAATCACAGATTGCGCAGATCATGTATTCGAAACACTAATGCTTCATTTACAGTGGAAAAAAATAACAATATTAATAACCTCCTTCATACGTAGAAACTAGTAAGAGAAAGCTAACAGTTACATGTTATAAAAACAAACCACTGACCACTCACTCATTCTTCACATGTTTGGTGGTAAACACTCAAATTATTATCTAGAATCAAACAAGCTATGTTTATATATGGACAAAACTAAAGCGTCCCCGTATAAAATCAAATATTCCTTTAACTACTATTCAAAAATAGTTTTCTCTACTCTTTAAGACAATGAGTGATCCAACGGTGTATGGCTTATCTCTATCTGACTTGTAGTTACTGAGATCTGGAGGGCAACAAATGGAGAATGCTAAGCGATTAAAAAGAACCTGCCAATTTGAGATACAATGTAATAGTTTCCTCACCCTTTTAGTCAGACTATAAGGTATCATACAGTGTGTGGGTCACCTATGTCCAACTTATAGTTACTGAAATATAGTGGGAGAGCGGACAAACAGGACTATCTGTATACTTTCTGCCAAGGTTGATTGATTTAAATCAAAGTGATTTAAATCAGGTGATTTTTTTTAAAAAAATTCAATAAGTTAAATAAATAAATATTTAAAAAGTAGAAATAAACTGCAGTATTTTTAATAATTTGGGGGTTTGAATCATATGTAAGCTTTAAAAATCACCTTGCAGTCCTTGTGTGATAATAGGTTCTTATGATGTAAACCCAAACCAAAGTGATGGACCTAGAATTTTAACAAACTATTTCATTGGTTCATTTCATATTACATGCGAACTTTTAGAAGAGTACGTAGGAAACCAATTCACATTATACCTTCACAATTTGTATTACAAATATGTTTATTTTTGTAATACATATGAAAACAAAGAAATACAGTTTTGGTTTACAAAACAAAAGTTGTTGTTTCGTATCATTACCTACTTTTTATTAAGCAAAATGTATTTTTGTATCAAATTATTTAATTTCTTCACAACTTGCTCAATACTTATTTATTCTTAATGGAAATACAAAATTTACCTCTATGTATGTGTATGCTCAAGGATGAATATGCTAAACTGTATATCCACTATTGATTTCAATGTATTAAATAGCTCTCATTGAATTGAATTTTATCTAACACCTTTTAGGCAAATTTGGGTCAGACCGAATGGATGATGATGGAAGAATTGGTGAAATGAAAAAAAAATGGGAGGAAATGAGAGAACCCTGAGAAAACCCACGCACACCGTTTTCGTTCACCACAAAGTCCACATGGCACGAGCCGGGATCGAATCGGGAACCCCACGGACCAGAGGTGAGCGCTCTACCACTGAGCTACCGCGGCTCCGAAATTGCTCTCACACTTTATGGAATGTATTGTCATAAGATGTTCCCAAATTAATAATACAACTTTGAGAGATGAAAACTCTTAACTAAAATTAACTATTTTTCATGGCTATCTTTTGTAGTGAACACCACATATTTGTTCATTTTACTTTAGTGTTTACTGGCTAAGGTATTTGAAAAGGAAAAACTACCTAAGTAGCTGTGTAAGTGCCGCTGTGTAAGAAAAAAATCGATTTAAATAAATAAATCAAAAAAATTATTTTAAATAAAAAAGGATTTCATGATTTTTTTCCAACCCTGCTTTCTGCTATTCACTGACGTTTATAAGAGGTCGTTAGTAATTACATTTTAATATCTTTAATAATTATAAAAACAGCAAGCAAATAAAACGCACTCTTTAAAATTAATTAGTTTTTACCTACGAGACTAGCTAAATTAATTTTCTCACCTCACCTAGCAACCGCCATACACATATCTTGCAACCGATTCAGAAACTCTGATATCGTGTATGAATATTCATTTTCAAAGAAATCATTTACCCAATACAACGTCAGAAATTTTCTAAATGCCTTCTAAATACCGGTTTCCTTTAAGTAAGTTCTATGTATTAGCCAGTGAATTATTGATTGCATTTATAAATTACCAGTTCGAAGCCATGAGATGAAAAACAGCACAAGTCCATTCTTTTTATACCAAATGAGTTATATAATATACAGTGCTTCTTTCAGAAGTGTGCCCGGGGTAATATTACCCCCCAGACTGAGCCAATCGCGTCCCATTCAATTAAAAATAACAAATATTGTAACAAGGACTCTTTCATTGTCCTGCTAGAATCACAACGTATGTAACAAAGCAAACAAGAAACCTTGGAAATTTACAATAGCAAACTTTTAGCCTATCCCACTCACAACCAATAAAACTCTTGCTTGTGGTATGTTTGTTACATGAAACAATATTCAAGACTTTTTCCTGAAACTGCAACATTTTGAAGAAGTGGATCCTGATTCTGAAAAGCACAAAGTCTCAGTTTACAAGATCATAGATCGACGTACTGATTTTTCGAAAGAATAGGACTTTCTAAAACGGGGCTTATGCGACAAATATACACTGTACCTCTGTATGTGTGTATGGGGGAGGAGGGAAAGAGATAGAATATTAGTATGGAAAATAAATGAATGGATGTAGTGGCTGCATAAACGTGGGTCGTACTGCATGATTTTTTTTTATAATCTGGACACGTTTCACCGATTTAGAAACCACATACCAGGGTATTTATCCCATTCCTTTCTGTCTTTCAAGCTCTATCTCTTTTTTGAAGAAACAATTAGTAATCCTGTTCAGTGATTCCGCCAAACCATCCTCCGTGGGGGATGTTTACCCCGAAAGTCTCGACAACACCCCCCAACTTTAAAAGTTTTGCTGTAAAAAATCGATAGAAACCGTACAAAACTTCTTACACCCTCTCAATTTTGACTTTACAACTCCCTCAAACTGAAAATCCTAGCGGAAACCCTGCTCCTGTTGCTACCCACCCTCTTGGTTAGCGCCCACTAAAGGGTTACGTCCTCTATCCCTTTTCACTCCCTCTAATGATTCAAAATACCTCCCCCCACGAGACTTTTTCCTGAAAGAAACACGAAGCCCCTAACTTCACATAGCGGCGAACGCGAGAAAGTACTCCCAAATTGAACGTTGCGCAACACGCCATATTGGGGGAAAGAAAGCATAAAGGTAGTGCCTCATTAGCGCGGAAGCTAATTGAAAAGTTTAGTTAATCAAGAGCAGAACGTTGATGAAATGAAAATGAATGATGCGGATGTATTTTCATTGATAAATTCTAGATTGAATTGAAACAATAACCCAATAAGTTAAAATCCACGTGCAAATTTGATTATAGAGTTGGGTTCAAATGTACACCTATACACCTTTGTGAAGCACAGTAGCATCAATGCAAGTTTCGTGTGCTTTGAGGAGGAATCGTGTTTGTAAGAGGGAAAAGTTTGATTTGCGGGTGCGAAAGTAAAATTGAGCGCCATCATCTGAATTTGTCTCTAGTGTTAACTAGTGCGAGCAGATTTTCTTTTCGACAGCCATTGGATTTTTTATTATAAGGAGAATAACCATGATTCTATGAGCTATAAACAGAAGGTCGTGTACCGTGTGTCGCAACAGCATCATGTACCATGTGCCACCTGCAAATGTTACAACAGTGAATACATTTAAAACACTGTTTCTTGTTGCAATGTTTTGCATAAAGGACAATAATGCCAGACAGCAAAACAAGGAAAAAATATGGTACAATAGACTCAGCCGTAGCATAAAAATTTTGGATGCCATTAATCTGAACTGTCTAGAGAAGATACTTTACTTCAGAGACACTGAAAAAGATTTCGAGGTCAATAGCGTGATTATTTCTTGACACGAAATATATTTAGTCTCCCAGGGAAAAAAAGTACATTGTTCGATTGAGTTGAACTGTATCTCATTCCAGATGGCACGAGGTACATGATGCATGTTACTAGGTACACGGTAATCTTGTACCATATGCACTCTGTAACATTCTTTTTTTTATCTCTGTGCAATTATTAAGACGAGTCAGTAAGTTATTAGCTCAATCATATGAACCTCAATGAATAAGGGAAGATATAGAGTTTGTCCTGTCTGTCTGTCCCCCTCTCCCGCTAGATCTCATCTACTGCATGTTGAACAGAGACGACCCATACACCGTTGGATTCGCCATAGTCTGAAACATTTGGGAAAACTATGAGTTCGACTCTATAGCTGGCAAGTCCTTTCCAATCGCTTAGTATTCTCCTTTTGTGTCCCTGCTAGATCTCAGTAACTACAAGTTCGACATAGATGAGCAATACACCGTTGGATTTGTCATGGTCCAAAACGGTGGGAAATCCTATAACTTTGACTCAAAAGCTGGTAGGTCCTTTTCAATCGCTTAGTATTCTCCATTTGTGTAACTTTTAGACATCAGTAACTACAAGTCCGACAGAACCCTTACACCGTTTTATTTGTGATGGCCTGAAACGGTGGAGAAATTTATATGAGTTTTGCTGTATAACTGGTAGGTTCTTTTCAACCGCTTAGTAATCTCCATTTGATCCTAGATCTTAGTAACTATAACTTAGACAGAGATGAACCATACACCGTTGGAGTTGTCATGGTCTGAAATGGTGGGGAAAACTATTACTTTGACTCTTTATTTTGGACAATGTTAAAAGAACATTGAATTTATACGGGGTCGCTTTGGTATTGTATATAGTAAGGCCATTATTTAGATTGTTATCCGATTGCATATGTTCATAAGGCATTGAAGTATTGATTGAATGTCAACATGTTGCCAATATCTTGTTAACACTTCAATTATACTTATAAGTATTAAAAGTATAGCACAAGGTGCAATACCCTCCCCCTACAGATTGATTTAAAGTACTAGTTGATTTCATGTACAGGTTGATTTCAAGCACAGGTTGATTTCAAGTACAGGTTGATTTCACATACAGGTTGATTTAACTACAGGTTGATTTCACATACAGGTTGATTTCAAGTACAGGTTTGTAACTACCTAGTTGCTGTTCCATTTTTATATTTATTCTCTCCCCTCTTTTATTTTCTAGTCTCCATTTTGTTTCATTTCTCTGTGTTCTCCTTTTCTCATTCTCTTTGGTTGGTTTTAGAGTCTTTGAGCGTGTTTCGTTTTATTTCTGCTTTGGAATTTAATCGTTATCCATCCAGGTTTTCGTTAGTCACGCAGCAATGACTTGGATCTAACGCTTGTTTTTAATTGGACCCTAGTCAATGCTTCGTGACTTGTTTTTTCCTGATTGGTGTGAATCAGCCTTCTTCTCCGTTTGCTCGGAGAACTGCTCTCTCACGCCATGTTAGTTCAGTTCCAATTTTAATGACGAGACGAATGGACGTATGGCCTTTCCGTCATCTGTACTTACTAAGCCCTGTCTACGAGAGGTAGATATAAACTCCAAATTTAGTGTATATACTGATAATATTTCGATTGATTTCGTCCGTTCTGGAAAATGATATTAAATCTTATTAAGAAGAAATAAAACCGATATAAGTGCTATCAGGACTTTTCAGCGACATCATTATTTCGGAATTTTCAACTCAGTAAAATTTAATATTTTGTTTTGAGATTATTTATCAAAATGTACAGTATGTTCTAAATTTCAGTATGGGGTCGCTATTAACCGAATTCTTACATTACAAGTATCGGTTCGTTAGATTTCAATAGCCATATGCTTATTTCTCGTCTCCAGTTTCCAAATCCATTCGAAATTCCCGGTTAGCAATGTTAAACAGCTACCGCATATTTTCATTACTTAATCAAATTAGCAACATGTCTGTTCGACTATCTTTGCGTACCGTTTCGATGTTAATAGTAAATTTTATATTATTCGACATTCGATAATTTTGGTTTTAACTCCAGCCACTATTCTCCGACAAAAAAGTCATATTTTATAATATTATTTTGCATTTTCAAGATTTATTCAGAACGTCTTTTGTATAATGTAGTAATCATCTGTAATGACGTCACTCATTTAATAGAGCTAAATGGATTCTTTCTATACGATTTATTTTGGACAAAACTTCTTTCGTGTAAGTAATACTGTGACAAAACTTTTCTAAATTAAATAACAATGTTTTGGGAATAATTTGTGAAAATATCAACAAAATTTGTTAATTATTATAGAAATTATGGACATTTGTATCCGTCAAGCTAATTTTCAGTTCTGCTTAATTAATTCAATGTATAACAGCGATTCAAATTTGTTTGTTAGCAATTGATACTAAATTATTTCTGTGTTTCGGTAAACCTATCGTTTTGAGTGATATGATTTTAATTAGATTAGATCGGTTCATAAATCCGTAGACCAGTGGTAGGATTCTTTCGCCAGCTGAGATGTGATAACTTGGGAAAGGAACTATATATTGAATTTCTGGTTATTTCTGCGTTGACATATGAAGTGACTCCAGCATGTGATTTGTGTGATATTATTTGCATTTGTGCGTTATGACACTACGTTTGGATTGAGTTGCGACCGTCATTCGTTTGTGTTCGTTCGTCTTTATTTGAGGAATTGCGATTCTAGACTACAGGTGTGGGCCCTACTAAGGTAAAGGTAAGACATGGTCTTTTGCCACCCTGTAGACTTTGAAGTGATTAAAGACACAGTATGAGTCACATATGAGTCGTTATGCGTATCATCGTTTGAGATTATTTCCCAAGTAAAGATTTGCGTTTTTCTTTCTTAATCTGTCGCTAATCTGAACCAGCTGGTACTTCGGAGTATGAACTGACGATCTAATTAAACGATTGGAGGTGTCGCCTTACCGGTGTTTCCTCCCTCGATCTAAATTAATTTTTTTACAGTGATCACAAGGATCTGGAATCCTCTTTCCCAGATATTCTTAAATCTGGAAGGCATTTCTGCGCCGCTCGTCTGGGGTGTAGAAAACGTTTGGAGCTAGAGGTTAGGTTAGATGCGTTGCGTGGGTACTCTAGGCTCCTGGCGACCCTATTTGTCTATGTGATCCTCTTTTGGGATCTAAGGTTGGGGGTCGTTGCAGGTTGATTTCACTACAGGTTGATTTCTCGTAATGTTGATTTCACGTACAGGTTGACTTCATGTACAGGTTGATTTCAAGTGCAGGTTGATTTCAAGTGCAGATTGATTTCAAGTGCAGGTTGATTTCATGTACAAGTTGATTTCAAGTTTAGCTTGATTTCACGCACAAGTTGATGTTACTTACAGGTTGATTTGATGTTGGTAATACTGTTGAATGTGCGCCTCTTCAACGGAATTCAATGATTACATGTTATTTAAATTTTTAATCGTTGATTCAACTTTGAATTCAACATTAAAGAGGCGGCATGAAATCAGCCTCTACGTATGCAACCGGAATTCTGACTAGCTTCTGACGTATTTGTCATTCCTGCTCATAAATGTTAATTGATTAAATATGTCAGTAAACAAAACAATCATCATCTTAGACTCTACTAGATGCCCTTCTGAAAAGAAAGAAATAAGGAAACTCGGGGGGTATGAGCCCCCTCAAGAAAAAGTATGGTTCTAGACAATAATTATATAAAGTTATGCATAAGAAATCCGATGAAAATAAAAACCTCAATATCCCTGTTAACACGTTAACTTTCATGAATGTTTGTCACTCACCATATTGAGAAAACATTTTTAAAAATATGTAGCATTTGGAAAGAAAATGTGTTCTTTCATCCAAATTTATGGTCATTAAGTCAATAACTTATCTTTTATATAACATCTATTATTTATCTGTTTCATTCTTTCGCACTGGAATTAAAATTCCAAACTTTTAATGTTTAAATCAATTTTTAATGATAAAAGTCAACTTTGTATTTCCAGTAAACTGCATTAAAATGTGAGACATTTTCTACTGAAGTAATGTAATTGTACTTAAATAGGGCACTGCTTTATATCCATCAATCTACATGGAACGATACTGGACTGACAAACTAATGTCGTCAGATAGACGTCAGAGCAAATATTTAACGTCGATCGCCCACTTTCAGTCTAAAGCAAATATAGATCTAATATCTAGTTCTAACTCAGTATTTTTACGCTTGTTTTCGCTATGCGGCCCATTTTGTGATTTATGTCTCAATTCTTGAGTTATGCACGTACTAGACTGTGCTTACAATAGTAATGCTGTATATAATATATTTTTTGCAAGAATTAAGGTATAAATAAAGAAAAGGCCGCACAAAACTAATTTAGGACTGAAAATTTGGTCCATGTTTTAACATTCATGAATTTCTTAATTGCTCCGATCAATTCTGTATCGCTTTTGTAGTGTTCTTTTTAATAAAAAAGAAATTTATATCCACTGGTCCTGGCTCCTCATTCATAAATCCGATACTCTACCGACTATACCACGATGATAGCTGCAAACAACGATTTGGAAATGCTACTTACGGCTCACTCCCTGTTTGCTGTTGAACACGTGACGTTAGCGTGACGCTACTTCAGGAATTATTTACTCTCGCGAAACATTCCTCTTAACAAAAGCAATGTGGCTCGACGGAAAAGTGATGAAAAATGTTATTGAAAGTCTCTGAAAATGTGAATCTGGAATGGAATGCAATAATCAGATATGTACATAAGTTACACGTAAAGGTGGAAGTAATGCGGAGAATAGATAAAATATCAACTCTAGAGATGAGAATGAAGAGAAAACAAGTGCTACATAATTATATAGTGAATATTTTGTCCATCAGAGCCAGACTTGAAAATTGCACCCTAATAGGCTACATTTTGGTCCTCCTTTTCCCAGTTTCATATCAAATCCCATTTATTTTTACCCATTTCCACACCACCATGAATGAGAGAGAACTAGCTCGATTTCTTTCAAACTTGGTATGATTCCATAGTGCCACTAAATTATGACGATTTCTTAAGTTTTCGAAAAAAATAATTCGATTTGAAGAGGAAATATTTAAAAATATTGAGACCATTTCAGTCGCCTCTTTCAGTTTCGCGAACTATGTGCACATGTTGATTGATTGATTCACTGCCTAACTGACTCATGGATTGTTTCACTACCTGACTGAGCTATTGATTGATTCACTGACTGACAGTGATAAATTAACTAATTGATTCACTAGCTGCCTCACTGATTGATTGATTCACTGACTGATAGATTGATTGATTCACTGACTGACTGATAGATTGATTGATTCACTGACTGACTGATAGATAGATTGATTAATTGATTCACTGACTGATAGATTGATTGATTCACTGACTGACTGATAGATAGATTGATTAATTGATTCACTGACTGACTTATTGATAGATTCATTGATTAATTGATTGATTCATCGACTGACTGACTGACTGACTGATTAATCAGTTAATTGATTCACTGACTGACTAATAGATTCACTGACTACTGATTGATTCACTGACTGATTGATTGATTAACTGATTGGTTCACTAATTCACTGACTGATTGATTCGTTGAAATACGAAAGAGAAGTGGAGAATGAACAAAATATGGAGTGAAATGGAAACCATAACAATTTGCGAAAGAAGAACAGGACAGGTGATTAGAAGAAGTAAGAATTAAGATGAGAAATGCGGGAATGAGAGGGAATAAGAAGGTATAAAGAAAATAGGAAGACAGAGGACAGTTAAGGAGATCATTAAAAAGTTTGTCGGAAATGGAATAATGATATAAAGGAGAGAATAAGTGACACGAGTAAAGCACCAAAGAAACAAAGAGAGAGAGAGAGAGCGCGCGCACGCGAAAGGACATCAACAGCGCGAGAAAAACAAAACGGAGCTCCCAGATTGCCATTTTTGGAGTCCTGTACATAAGCACCATAACATACACACACTTGTATGCGAAGAGAATTTCAAATAGCTAATCAATCACCACCATTTGGGAGAGACTTTCCTGTGATGACGTCACGCTCAGTTCTGGTTTGACACGGAGGTTAGCGCCGCGGGATATAAACCCAATTAATTAGCCTGTAGAAGCTTGGGGTTTTTAGTAATTAGCAAACGGTACCCAGAGTATCAAAACAGTTTATTAAAAAAATACAAGAAAAAAATCAGTAGGGAGTAGGAGGAGGAAAAAAAACCGAACGAACTTGGATGAGGCAAATTCCCTTTACAGAAACATGTAGAAAATAACGATATGCTACATTTAGCTTTCCGCATCGTTAGCGTGCTAACCGATATATAAACTGTACATGTCATACGGTTTCCTCCAATTTGTTGCTTAAGCCAAAGTAATTACAATGTTGGAATGTGAGCGAAATATTAGATAGATGAAACACCTTTTACTAGTTGTGGTGGTAGTGTAATTTGTCCTAGTATTATATGAGTGGATCAGATATTTTTTTAAAACAATTGATATAATTACTTATACAGTTTCCACAAAGCATTTCTTTCAATTCCAATCCAAACGAAACAACACTGACCTGTATGAGTGCAAGCTGGATTAAAATAAATATCCTCTGCGTTTCTGGTAGATTTTTGTATTTGTTTTGGATTTAGAACATTAATGTTTTAATTATAACTACTGGGTTAGAAGTTAAATACTTATTTCACGAATTTTGTACACGTCACGCTCCAATCAATTCCTTTCTTGTTTTGGGGGCCCATTAAGTAAAACCACACCTCGAAACTTTCTAACTATTATGAAAATTTTTGTGAAATATTTTCAAATACTTATCGAAGGTGATAAAGTATACGTACCATTAAAAACGTTCATGCATTTAAAGTGTACATAATGAACACTATATTTTACTGTATGGTTCAGTCGGTTAAAGTGAGGTCACCGCCGGAACGAACCCCATTAGACACAGTTTTTTTTAATTTCCTAGGCTATAAATATCGCTTATTGACACACTAATGTGTGTGGGGGGAAATGTACAAGAATTATTCAAGCAAAAGTACTCAAATAATAATCGGAAGTGAAAAAGTATAGATGTTATTACCTTTTGTAATATGTCATATTCAATCCAACGCTAAAGAAGGGGACTTTCTAAAGTGAAGCCTACTGAAACTTATCAACTCTATTTATGAGGTTTCAGGACCCAATAATTAACTTTTTGGTCGGTTAGATTAACAACTAATTTTATTACTACTACTACTACTACTACAACTACTACTACTACTACTACTACTGTATACTCTTAACTGTGTTTGTTCCATTATTCTCATATTCCCGTTATTGGTCGAAGTCCTTATCACATCATACCTATCATCAGTCAGATTACATCGTCGTATTGTATCATCACCACAAATAAAGAATCAATCATTAGCATGCATAATAAATAAACTCCCTGCTCATCACTTACCTGGTAGTAATCTCCAATTAATTCATATTTAATCATCCACAATTTTAAATTCAACAACGAGGTGACCAAGATCTTTATATAAGTAGCTACTATCAATATTCCACATAAATCCATGTTCAGTAGATTCGTAAGTACAACTTCTATTAATCGTTTCTTACTAAGCTAATATTTTGTCTGGCGTTCAAATACATAAATAGATAAGCCTAGTGTAGATGGAAAAGAGTACTCCACTGAAGAAAAAGAGAGTACAAAAGTGTATAGCGTAAAAAAGAGTACATGTACTCTTAAAAGAGTACGTCTGGTAACCCTAGGAATAACTAATGTATTACCTAACACTAAAACTCAATAAATAAATTTCGTTCCGAATTACTTTCAAATAAGTGTTTCGGTAATGCTCTTTTCGGCGGGATTATAAAATATTTCGGATAAAATTTTGTTCAGTATCAAAAATGGTCCGCGGCCTCGCTAGATTTTCAGTGACCAGCACTCTCCCTGTCCGAAGTTACACATACCTGGATTACACTGAAAATTGATACAAGATTAATTGTTTTTTCTTGTGTTTGGTTTTAATCATCTAGAGTTCCAGTATTGTTAAGTAGAGCTGAATGAATGTGACTTCTACTTGCCTGGAAGTCAACAAATTTGTACGACATACACATTATACGTCTGCTTCTTGAAAAGAAACATGGTAATAAAGTTTTTCAATTTAAATTTTCAGACGTTCTATTGCCTCTCACAATATGAATATATCATTTTAGTAATAAACTGGGTTTCACTAACATTTTCCAGGTCTTTCTTTTCCTCCCCCACCGACAAACTATGACTTACTCTAGTTCCTTTGTTTATTTTTTTGTGTTTGTTTAATTTTCAAAACTGTTATTATACGAACAAATAAACAAAACAGATTGAATCAATGTTATGGAGTCTTTCTTTTTAATAGCCACAGAAATGTCTTGCCTGAGAAGTCCTAAAAAAGCCCAACAAACGAGCAATTTAATATTCTTTCTATGTTTGTGGTTATATTTTAAGGATGAAAAAGAAGAAAACATAGAAGGCAAAACAAAAGAAGAAAATAATAAACGCAGGGGTAGCAGAACTGACTCATAAAAGCTTGCTTTTTTCCTCTCTCTCTTTTGTAATAACGACGGAGTATGAAAAAGAAACCATTACGTGCGTCCGAATATGAAAAAGTAAAAAGTAATAATTCTTAAAGAAGGAGAAGAAACAAGGTAAAGAAAACAAGAAAAAAAAACTTCTGTATTTCTCGTTTACAGCATATTTTCCCATTATGACACAGTAATGTCTCCAATCGCGAAAAAAAATCCCTTTTCTGCCCTGTGTTTCACAAGGGACCAGTAGCTCCTCCTGTTGGAAGTTATTTTAACTTCGATTCTCTTTTGTGAAAACGGGATCCTCTGTTTCCAGACTTTCTTGTCGGGTTGTGGAGTTGGGGAACGAAGGGAGAAAAAGGAATGAAAGAAGCGTAGTGGGAGTGGATTTGGGGGGAAAGACCCCCCTCCTTATTCCCCCCTGTGCCCTTTAAATCGTGCTCAAAAGCACTAGTAATTGAAACGGATATCTTCATATTTATCATCCTTCATGGGTGAACGGCTGAATGAAACATTTCGTTTCCCTTTCGTAATTTCTTTCCATTTCATTCTTTCTTCTTTCCTCTTTCATCTTCTTCTCTTTGAGACCTCCGTTAGAGAGAACGAATGGTGTTACCAGCAGCATAGGTTTTATTTTATTCGTCTCTTTTTCATATCAGTGGCGGCTCGTTCTCGAACCTTGATGGCTCAATTAGGTCCATTCAAATTCTGAACTGTTGCGTGTGTCTGCCATTACAGTAACTCAAGGGGAACGTTCTGTTCAAGACAAGGGTAGAAAATTTCAATTTTCTGTCTAATAAATATTGATTTTGCTTTCGTATTTTGATTTTTAGTTTTTTTGTGCCACTTATAGACAACTACCACATTTAATGTCTTTTATTATATCCATACTTGTTGTAGCTCGAAAATTTCTCGTAATTGTATTATTTTTTCAAGTTTTCACTCTATCGAAATCAGTAATATTTCAAAAGCAAATACGTTTGGTAGGGAGGTGCATTCACAGAAGAATTTGTCCTGATGGTCACAATTGGAGTATCTTGCACCATCGTAAATTAAAAATACGTATCTAAACTAAGGAGTTAGAGCAACTACCTGTAGAGGGCCCGATACTAGCGACCCTAGCGACTGAAGGTGATAGGAAATCAGCAATGACAGTACTTCAGATTAGTACAGATAGGGTTTTGCGTCGCAAAAAAATTGAACATTTATGCAATAATGAACTCTCTAGGCCAGTGATTTTCAACCTGGGGTACGCATACCTCAAGGGTACTTGCCTGAACAATCAGGGATACTAAAAAATAATAATGACGGAAAAACACATGTTAAAAGTGCAATTAACTTTTTAAATTAATACTAAAGTAACAAATGCAAGTATTAATTTATGGAATAAATTGTTTAATGTACGTAATATAATGTCATCTGTGATGTATTTCCTCGAATTAATTCTGTATGTTTTGTGTTTTCAATGTAAATGAACATGCAATGTCTTCATCTTATTATTTCACTGGTATTTAATCCCATTATTGGGTTATTAATTTATAATTATAATATCTAAATGTGACGTAATAGAAACAGTATATTAATTACACACATATTTTACTGATATGAAGGGTAGAGTATGATACTGATATTGTACGACTTGTATTAAAAGGGCGTAACTATTCTGCATAAAATAAGCGTTTTGAAGCCTGTTGGAACATTTAGTTGACGGTCATTATATACATTGAGAAATGATTAATCTTTGGCAAGGAAGTTGAAGCGTGGGTAAGTTGTTAAATGTTTGATATTTGTCAAGCGGGTAGCAGTAGATGCGTTGCGAAATTTGTGATGGACGGGTTGCAAATTTGTTACAGTACTAGTCAAGTAAAGAGGGGACGGTGTGCGATTTTTTTCACCTTCAGAAGGTAGAAAGGAGAATTCGTTAAAGTTCTGAATAGATGCCAATTTCGGCGCTATCCCATCTAGTGGTCAGTTTCGTAAACCTAAGTAAACTAACCTACCCTTGTCGTCTTACTCAAAGGCCCAGGTGTAATGCTATTTATTAAGGGATAATGTAAACAAAATTAACTCCATCTAACATAACCTTCAAGGATTTAGATGAACGCTACAGTTGAAGTGAAAATAAGTGGAAGTGTTTTCTCAGAGATTACACAAGACAAGTATATACCTTGTCTAATCTAGTCGCTTGCTAAACAGAAGTAGTTGATCATAATCCCAGATTGTTATGCAGGGATTCCACCAGGATTTTCAATTTGGGGGGTTAAAGTAAAAATGCATGTTTTTTATCGATTTTTAGCACAAAAAAATTAAAGTTGGGGGCGTTGTCGAGTGGGGAGGTCTCGCGGAATCATTGTTGTTATGGACATTGCACATGAAAATTAAGAAAATAGTACAAATCAAGCAAAATAGTCCAAAAGCTGTCAAGAACGTGTAAAATCCCTTAAGGAAATGTTATGGCTGCGAATCGCACATTGTTAAGGTTATCGGAAGTAAAAATGCTTAAGATAATGAGCATTCGAATGTAAAATCTCTTATAAATTACGTACGATGTAAAACTATATCTGCCCATCAGATTGCATTTCTTGTATGCGGTGATTGCGTCAAGACCCCCCTTGTGGGGTGTGACCCCCAAATTCTCGACTACGCTCCCTTAAATTTTTGGTCAAAAATCAATAGAAACCGTGCAAAACTCCACTTACACCCTCTCAATTTTGACTTTACACCCCCAAACTGAAAATCCTGGCGAAATCCCTAC
>JAGDQP010045530.1:0-15570 GCA_022664845.1 Lepisma saccharinum
ACTATTAACTGATGAGTCTCAATGTTTTTGGAGAATGATTCTCAAGAAGACTGATCTGGTGAGAAGAAGAAACACATTACCATCCATCTAATACCATTGAAAGATATAGATATCGAGGTGAACTTTTTTTGCGATGGTATCTCTCTTGGAAGTCGCAAGGAGCAAAATGTGTTTCTGTGTGGAACCATTACAGCTGAGCGATGTAGAAATAACATCCTGGATCACCATGTTAGGCCTTATGCAGAGATGAAGGAGATGAAGAATTTATTTTGCAATACGACAACGCCCGTCTTCACAGAGCGCGCCTAGTTTGCTTCGAGGAGAACCATATCCAAAAACAGGTGTAGTCAGCTAGGTTCCAGGACCTTGATTCTATCGAAGACAATATAGGAAGGATGCTTTGAGTTGTTGCAAGATTGGCTTTGTTAACAGCATGCAGCAAAGTTTGAGGAATGTATTCCTGCCTGTGCTTATCATATCCACTATTAGTGCCTGGCAGCAGACTTGTGATCAACCAGTTTGTAAATCAAATAACAGAAACATGATTTGTTGGTCTGCAAGAGTATCGCTTTATTTGTTCGTTTTCATCACTACATGATGTTCATGAAGTGCTTTAGTTACGCGTATTATTTATGCACCAGGATTTATTTATATTTATTACGCTTTCTGATGTTCATTTGTTTCTTAATATATGACGAGCAATGTATTAAAAATGACGACGAGCCATAGAGGAAGATCATAGGATGAGTAGCATTATTAATGTGTGTAAAGTTTGGATGAATGTTTGTTGATAGTGAAATAAAAGTTGTTTTTGATGTATTTATTTTGCAGTTACAGGATAGTAACTTTTACAATTATATAGGGGGAAATCGGGTTCGTTGAACTTCATGCAACCTGGGAAGGCATTTTTTTCTCGGATCATTTCAGGTACATAGTTACCACTTTACCACCTACAATAATTATATCATCTTCATTGGTATTGGTTCTCCTGGAATACCATATTATATTTTTCAAAAAAAGGTTAAATCACCCTATTTCGTTCAACCGCTCGGATGAAACAGGATATTAATTTAAAGCAGTGAAAACAATTGCTGTTTTTAGTGGTAAGAACCTAGAAATACAGTAGTATAATTTAGATCACATACTTCGTGAACCCTAGAATAAATCATCTCGAACGACCCTCAAACGTATTCCATTAATAAATTTCCCTGAACATTACAGCTGAGGACCATACGGTGGGTCCTAAACTATCATGGATAAGCGATTTTCAACTAGGGATACGCGTACCGCCAGGGGTACGAATCACGAAACTTATGGGAAACCGAAATTACGAAAAATGGCGTATACGTCGACAGTATACGAGAAAAAGAAGTCAAAAGGTATTAAAATAATTGAACGTTACAACTAATGAAGGGGGGGTGAGTTTTCTTCGTTGTTTAATCTCGGGATTCCTCATTCTCTCGATTAGTTATATTAGCGAATCCTAATGAGTTGTTCCGTAAACAATGTGTTGCTAAGACGTTACTATAACGAGTATGCGTGGTGGTTCGTCCCTCAAAGATTCATTTTTCACTCTTCCTCATTCGGGAACCATTCAAGTGCTGTCTCTATTACGGAGTACAAGATACAACCGCGCTTAAAAATGGTTGTATAATGTCTAAATCGTCATTCCCTTTTAAAACGTCATTCCCAATAAAACGAAAAAGTTACAACTATTTTCTGAATACATCTATCACATCTTTCAGGTATGATAAAGCTATTTAATTCTGTAATTCTTGCTGTTTGCTTACTACTTTATGAGTTTTCAAGCCTTTGATCATGTGTCAGGGGAGGTATGCGTAAAGAATGTGCAATCTGAATTACTTTTGACTCACTTTTATGGAAAATTGAGGTGCCAGAGCTGTCAGCCTCTTTGTGAACAACATTAAAACAGCTAAAAGAGGACGACTCGTACGTGTGTGTGTGTTTCTACTACGTTGAGAGTAATTACTATGGTGGCGAGGAATCGATTCGGGCCGCCATCACATGGGAAACCGTCACCTGCTTGTCTTCAAGTCGACGTGGCATTTGGTGTTGCATTCAGCACTCTCGACATCACTGACTGGAAACGTTACTATTACCTCTTTGTTTTTTGTTTTCTTTCAACATTCTTTGCTTTCTTGTTTTCTGACGTGTACGAAAATGTGAAGATTAGATCACATGTTGAAGAATGGAGGAGAAATAAAACTCATTGGAAACAGAGACAAAGCGGTTTTGTATCCTAACCATTGTTTAGAACAGTGACACAAAGACATATATTATAGTCGGTCCGTTTCACATATCACACATTTATCATATGGAAGAGAAAAAAAGACTTTGTCAGTCTCATATATCTTTTCAGCCTATCTCTATGCGTGTGCCACTCACGTGGGCACTTCAGCGTTCTTTACTCGGAAGCTTGATTGATGTTGGAAATATTTTATTTTCACCACAAAGAACAAATAAATATAAATAATGAAAATATGGTTGATTCCTGATAACGTAAATTTTTTTTAAAAAAACTAATAAGAATTTAAATAGAACCGTAGGTAAATAAGCTATAAAAAGATTGCCATTTTGATATTATAAAACAAAGGTTTAAAAACAATAAAAGAATCCATGTTTGATCTTCGATGTTTAGAGACATCTCAAGACGTGTCACGATATTTGTGGCATCGTTAGATGCAGCATTTGCAGCACAGTACTGACACATCTTTCAGTTATGTAATTTATCTTAATACAGGAGGCGACATTTGCGACGCTATAGGAGCAGCGAAGGGGAGTGAGGTTTAGTTACCCTCGTTCTAAAACCGCCTTTTGACTTTTCAAAATATGAAGCAGTTGTTCTATAACATAAATGTATACAAAAAAACTTTTAACGAACAATCCATACGCTAAGTATTTACTTTTCAAAGAAAACGTGTAGTAATCTCGTATAGAAAGATTCCAATTTAAATATGAATACGTATTTTGACTTCCAGCATTGACAATTCTACAAATTAATTACATATTTTTCCACCACCACATGAGTTCTGGTTGTGGAACCTGGCTGGAATCATTTTAGTTTTTGCAACTCGTTGGAACTCTATATATTTTATCTAAATAACAATGATGTATGATGCCCAATTAGGATTTAACATTTTATTATGAAGATAATCATAATTAGTAAGTATATAGATTTATAGATTTTTGTCTTTTGTTTTGTAAAAGTTTGTCATATCTTCACAATTCAGAAAGGTCATATTAGGAATAAACATACTATTCTGCTTTATTTAGGCAGCTATAATGCTGCAAATATTGTCACCTGACACGGCTGATCGATAAGTAAGAACTGTGCTGCAAATTCCAGAATAAAACTAGAACTTCCGGTAGTGTTCCATCTGACAGTGACGCAAATATTGTGCATTTAAAGTCTTTAGAAGACGTTCTAGGTGACAAGTTAGTTACAGAAAGACAGTTAACAATTTAAAGACAAATCATCTTTATCAATTTAGTTCGTACTAATAAGCAGAAAACCATGGAAGGTTAGATGGAAAAGCTTATTTAATCTAAGCATAGGTGATTTACTGATTCTTCAGAATGCATATTTACTCTGCTATTCCATACATTCTTATTCGGTGAGTATTGAAATGAAAGTAACTTTTAATTATGTCAGAGTAAAGAAGTTTGACAGTATAATGTTGTCCTGGTAAGTGTGACAGTTACAATTCGTTGTGTTTGAAAACAATGCAAGAAAATCATTATAACTGTCAAATAATGTTATAACTGGTCAAATGACCAAATGACTTCGATATAAGGATTTAAGGACTTCCAGATATCTCGAATTTGTCTTACCAGTTTCAAGTAAATACGGTAAAAGAAAACGATTTCTTAAACATTAGGTGCCAGCATTCTCATTTAATTGATACTGAGAGTATACTGATTTGAAAATTAGGATCCGTTATGTTATTTCTAAAACGATATGTTCTCTTTTTCAATTAAATGAGAATCCTGATATCCCATTTTTATTCTTGAGATTGAAAAGGTTCAGTCTGCAAGAACTAGTTTGTCGCACCTAAAAAACGGAAGGACGGAGTAACCCACTAATAGTCCTAAAATCACATCCATTCTTTCCTCCAATGTGTCGTTCAGCTCTCAGAGCAAAATAGTTTTTAAAAAAATATTCCAGAGGGGCTGTGGCACTAACCTACTACGAATTAACCCATTCACTTTCAATCAAAATGAACGTCTTTTTCCCGGTGACTGCTAATTGTACTTGTAAAGAAAAATGTTTCTCGGTGTATATATATATAAGAATTTTTTTTCTGAATTTTAAGAAACCGTTTTTTACTGTTAACAAAGAATAGATTTTTAGGGGCGCGAATATTTAACAGTTTGGTTATTTCGCCGAACCGGTTGTTAACTCATTCGAATAAACGATTTGATTTATTGTATAACTAACGGTCTGAGGAAAGCCTATTTCATTTGATTCCTTCCGATTATGTGGACAAACACAGAATCACAACACCGCAAAGTTAGTGCATGCAAAATGAAATGAAATTCCATCTAGACACAAAGGCTGTTTGGAAAGCATACTTCATTTTAAAGATAGAAAAGAGACAGAGATGTCCAGGCTTAGAGAATCTAAACCTTTTCGGAAGATCTTGGATTGATGACTGAGTTTAAAAGAGACACCACTGCACTTCTTGTCTCTTGCAGGACAGGAGACTACAATTTTGAAAGCTGAGCAAGTAAGTAAATGTCTGCAAGGTTTTCTATTTAATTAATGAAATTAAAGGCAAGTATGAAGTCGTGATTTGGGAAACTGTAAACAGCTTAAAGATATTTTGTTGTGAATGAAAATAAAAAATTCGAGATTAAGAGACTAGATATCTAGAGTAGCCTGAAAAGTAGACTTCAAAATGGAGGTTTTCGCAGGCAAGTGTCAGAATCTATTTTTTGTATTGGCCTTATTACAACCACTTGGCCTTATTACATGACTGTTGCACATTAAAGGGAGAAGCTAAACGTTCACCTTTGAGTTGACACCTGAATCAATGATTTTATGAACGATGTAAATAATATAATACAATAGAATAAAGATTGATAGTATTTGCGCTTGCCATGTGTGACGTCGCTAACATCTTGTACGATGTACGTAGTCACGTTGAGTATTGTGGTCGCCTATGTTACCCCTTTAATTAAATTATATATACTCATATTTTGATTATTTCAATTACAATGTGTATACGAAGAAATATCTATTTTTTCGATCGAACCTTATGTGATGCGTAAAGGTTTGGATACACGATAATCAGATATTAAAAAATTTAGGTCAAAACATTTATATTTAACCCTCTTCGGAAATATTGCGTCATGCGAAGATCAACGACGGCCCGAAGAGAAGTGTATATAAGTAGTTGCAGAACAATGTAGAATCACTTCTCTTTGAGCCAATCCTCGGCCCGATCCTGATCCAAGACCGTTTTCAACCAGACATTTTTTATTTATGTTTTTTTTGGACAGACAGTCCATAATAAACACATTGTTTTGCTTGAACTCTCTTGCATTCTTTATTCGTTCTTCCTTTAACCATGTTCCTTACCTTAACCTTATTGTCGGCCCGTTTTCAGCTAGGTAGGGAAACAATATCCTTTTCAGGCTTGTTTCTAGTCAGTCTTCAGGTAAGAAGCATTCCGTCGCTCCTAATCCTACCCGCTGGCTCATCTTCAGCTAGGTAGGACTTAATTTACATTTCCTTTTTACCTACTAATCTCATAGCTGCCTTTCAGCTCGTCGGATAATCCCACGCTAGAAGCCGGAACATCGGTAGATCTATATAAGATAATTTGGGGTAGCTTGTGGACGTTACATATTTTGGCGCCCAACGTGGGTCCACATCAGCAGCATCTAGTGCATGACTAGCAACAACTTCTCGGGACCATTAAGCATGGCAATTATGTATGTACAACATTTTTACATTAATTTTCGAAATTTATTTTTCATAGTTCATCCTTCAGTTATTTGAATTGATTTTATCTTTAGTTAACCGAAACTCGTACATTTTTTTTAAAATTTTGCATTTACGCATCCTTGTGCATTTACTTAAGATTCAATACATTAAAAAAACCTTTACTCATATTTTAAAAGTAGATTTATAACCTCAGAAGCTTTCAATTCAGTATTAATTTACTTTCTCATTTTAGCTGCTAGTAGGGACTGAAGTCTAAAAGCAGTCACGTGTTTATAATTCTTCCTAGAATCCTCTTTAATTCTTTTCTTGTAAAATGTGATTCATGTGCAAAAATTTTTAACAGGCAAAAGCTTTATAATTATTCCCTCTTATTGCAACAGAATTTGCAAGTAGTGCGATCTAGTTGTTACTTCGGGTGAATATCACCACTGGGGTAAAGTAAGGCAATTTTGCAGTAATAGGTATTCTTATAAGTTTGTTGACGAGATATCTATACTGATATAGGGTTCCACTTTTGACTCAGCAGATAAAATGAAATGTTCTCTTCTAGCTATGCTGCTGTTGAGATTTCCCGCTATGAGATCAATGTTCTGGAAAGCAAACCTCTTGTATTAAATACTGCAGAATTACCTTACCTTAACCTACTAACCTCATCTTGTAGTAACCTAAATATCTAATAATGAAACTCAGTCACATTTGGAGTAATTTTCAAACAATAACTGCAGTATATTCAGTCAATTCACGTTTCCTTCTTAGAAGATAAAAAGCACAAAAAGGCAAGAATGACAATGCTTCTCACACAAAAGCTTACTACGTAATTACTAGTTTGAATAACAAATACATTCTATAAAATAACATTTCACACGAGAAAGAGCACGTGTCTATTGTATAGTGTCTACCACTGAACTACACCACTTGACTATCAATGTCCACTATCTTTAAAGGAATATGTTACGTATAGCGTCAACATTTTCGTTTTTTTTCAGCTAATTTTGAACGCCCATGTCTTCCTTTGCCAATTTTGATTACACATTAGCAATGAGCAACAAAAGAGCTTTAGTTTGATTTAGAACACACGAGGCAAATGCAGATGCTCTTCGCATTGGTTTCTAGTAATCACTATGTAGTATGATAAAATAAGCTACAACGTAGAGGTGTCCAAAAAATTGTCACTACACACACTGAGACGGTAGCTTTAATAAGTAACCTACCTATCTTCGTTTTATAGTGATGATGGAAAGTGAACGACACTTTTTAATTAAATTTGTTTGGAACAATGGATAAAGAATAAGCCTCTTTGGAATGTAACATCATAATAATTAATCACTAACACGGAGTAGCCTACGCTTCTCTTAGTTGTATTGATAGATAAACGGAAACAGACGAGGAGCTTCTGTAATTTTCCACAGAGCAAAGGGTTCTTGTATCTTGGTTCTTGATATTTGCACTATTTCATAATGTATTCCTTGAGTAATTTAGTTCCAGTACTATGTACCAGCACTTTTTTTAAGTTTGTGACAAGTGCACAAACATTGAGTAACACATGATCCGAATATCCAACTAAGTTATTCTTCAGTTCACTAAAAAAAAAGAGAGAAGAAAAGTAAAAAAAAAAGGAACACGAAAAAAGGTAATTCGCTTAGACTAGTTGGTATGCTCAGCACCTGAATGAAATATTTACCCGCATCTTTTATTAACTCTTCACCAAAACAGAACACGTTTCCCTGTCTTCGTTATCTGGGCAATGACTGGCATGAAGACTCATTATGAAACAAAAAGAGAGAGAAAAGAAAAAAAAAGGAACAAGAAAGGCTTCCGTGCAAAGAGCCAGGTCGCGTGATTCGATGTAATATTCTGGTCGTCACTTTTTTTTTCCTTCGTTGCTCAACCCAACAACTAAACAGAAAGGTCTTCTCTTTTTTCTAGTTTTCTTTTCTTTTCAACTTTTCTTATGCTGCGTGCAAGTTATCAATAACTTCGATGCTATCACTCAGGGATGAATACGTGGGTATTATGCATGTGACGTGGTCTTTTTCTTTCGTTTGAGTTCTTGTTATTATTGTTATTCATATTCAGATTGAAACGCGAAATGGTTATTTAGCTTATTTTTAAAAAAAAAACATCAAATTTTTTAGATTCTATGAGATCACTGGTTATAAGACAAGTTCTATGTTTGTGTATTATTCTTTTATGCGCACAACACGTTCACCCTTCGGGATTTTTGACACCCTGAGCCCATACACATATCTAGAAGTTAGTATCGGGGAACTCCAGCGGCTTTCGGTGAGTCCGAGAATGATACTAAGTTTACCAACAAAAGACATCTGAATTTCGGGAGTCAGGATTCTCTGACACCCTCCACAAATAGTTAGTAACTAGACAGCAGAGTCACAGCAAGACTGAAAAGAAACTAGTACTTTCAAATTTCACAGTATTCTGGGCAGATCATTGATATTATCATTGTGTTATCATTAGTGTAACAAAACTTCAAAACAATGCAAAAATATTTAGTGTTGAATTTTTTTAAAGTCATTTTGCTAAATGTCGGAACATTTATAGAAAATGTTCAAAATAAACAGAGAAAAATATTTACCAAAGAGGAGTTTCTCTCTAAAGCAAATTACGTACTTTGTTTTGCAGTTTCTGTTGAAATAGCAAGTTAGATGGCATTACACGTTAACCTTCCGGAAATGAGAAATACCTTAATTACGCATTTATTAAGTAAACACACATCCTTTACAAGCTTCAAGCCTCTAATGCGTTACGTCGTTCTCCACGGATTAACTACAGAAATTTTTGGAGTTCGTTACTTTACGCGACTGCACCTGGAGGCAGTACATGAAAGGTCACATACGTAATTCCGTAGTAGCGAACAAAATATTAAGGAGATGTTTCTTGCATAATAAAATCATTTAACTCAAGTAACGTTGGAAATTCCTTAAAAATGACATTTTCTACTAGACTGAAACAGAATTATATATATTTACAAAACTCAAGAATAAAATTTACCTCTAAGAATGATAATCAGATTTTGGGATTATTAAGGAATTCAAATAAATATATATTGAACTGGTCATCAGAAGGTTACCGTGTATGTGGTAAAAACAAATTAGAGATTTTCTATGAGTGAAACAATGTGGGGTGACGATTTTTGTTTCCATACGGAGCAAATCCGCATTGATAAACATATAGATTCTATTCCTATTAACGTCCTAAATCATCTGGTGGACTTCTAAGGACGGGACTATACAGTTTTTGTTAAGTGAGCTCCGAACCACTGCGTTAAATAGATCTCCACGGGATTTGAACCCGCGGCTAAGAAAGAAAAGTGCATTGACATCAGAGTGGAGCAAAATGTATACTACCAGGAACCCCTGCACAGAATGTTATGCTGTGCCAACTACCATTTCAATTGCAGTGAATCAGGCGACCGCGCACGAAAGAACCGCGGAGAACTTTATTCCATCCAGTTGAGGACATCCTCCACCCCATTGTATTTCTGACAAAAGTACAATTGTGCGATTGCTGCAATATACAGGGAGATTCTGTCGCTATAGACCACAAACTATTGTCTATAAAAATGTTTGTTTTTGAGACGATGGCGTGAAAATTTATCTACACATACTGTCAACGATATATAACAGGATCAAGCCCTCCTGGAAGTAATGGTCTCGTCCAATGGCTTGCTTTTGCCGTTTTTCCGAACCCCCATCTCAGCAGTTCTAAGTCGAATGTCGCGTGAATAACAATGTACACAGTCAAACAGAATTATCTAAAAAGGTGTGCCATTGCCAACCTGATCTCCGGATCCAACACCTGCCTATTTGTTTCTTTGGTGTCTATTAAAGGTCACAGTTTACAAAAATAAACCCTGCACAATCGAGCAACTCAAAGACTCCTTACGCCAAGAGATTCAAGCCGTTAATGTTGATATTTTGAGGAAAGTAGGCCTACTCCAGAATTTGGAGAAACATGTTCAAGTATGCTTGGATGTGAAAGGAGATAATTTTCAACATAAATTGTGAGCAGATCCTGTTTTGCATCGTTAAAGATGCTATCAATTTCAATTTTAAAGTTATTATTTCAATAACATAATTTTTATACACAATTGTTTGGAGCCTCTAGAAGGGAATCACCCTGTAGAAGGAGTTATCAGAAAATACAAAATAAGCAAGCATCCGTCAGACTAAGATGGACAGAATACAGGAACATGTAGAGAACATAATTGGCGTGCAAATGCTGCACAGCGATGGCACTACGAAATCGATCAAATTCCTTCACGACCTCAATGTATACCTGCACGTAGTGTTTCTTATAGAGGTTACAAGAAGTATATTACCCCTACCTCACGAAAAATAGCCACGCGAAAATTTCTCAAGAACTATTTTGGAACCCATTGTTCATACCCCACTTCGTCCCCTGAAAGGATCAATAATACTCCACTACAAACTTATAAATACTCTTTAGAGAGGTTTCTCTGCAGGATTTTGCTGTTCTTTTTTTAAAATCACTTTTTCTTATTTTTGGTTATTTCTGTCTTCATAACATACAACTTTGCCTACGACTGCAATAAACTGTTTTGATTTTATGTTCTGTTTATTCATTAACTCTACATTTTCAAGTTTCATTCTCATTTTTTTGTACATTAATTTCGGTATATGATCTTTTCTTTAATTTATCTGCATGGTTCTTTTCTTGACGACAACTGCAGCAACTCTGAACAATCAAGAAGCAAGCAGAAGAATCAAACACATGCAAAGTTACGGATGTTGAAAATGGATAAACGAAAGTAATTTCTGGTTCCTATCGGAATCTCTATGAAAGCTGATGAATGCAAAACTTAAATAAGTATCCGAGAAATCATAGTTCCAGCTAACAACTCCCACAAATAAAAACGAAGAATAATTTACTGTTGTCGAATAATAAAGAGATGATGTTCGTACGCAGATAACAAGAGCAACAGTGTACACAAGGTACCAGTTGAAAAGAAGGAATACCTAATGCTCACTGTCTTTAAAACCTATGATGCTCTTTCCTAGAATCCTGAAATCATAGATACTGGTGCCAAAACAGAAGTCAAGCGGCTTCCGTAACCGGAACACGCGCTAATTTTTGTGTGTGAATTTAAAACATGTATTCACTCAGTAAGAATCTGATAAGCAATTTGAAAGAAAAGTCTGGCGTGTATCTCAATAAAAAAATGGATGCCAACTTCACAATGAAGATTTCAATAAGGTAAGGATGTAGTGGGTACAAGCTCATGGAGTACGTTGTTAGTGTAGTAAACAGTGAACGCCCCATCATTTAGTTACCAAGAAAATACTTATACGTACAAGGATAACACGATATGACTGAGGAAATAACTCGCCATAACACAGATGTCACGCAGAGAAAAAGGAGCAGAGACGAGGTCTTGATGTATCTTTACCTTGTTTCATTAGAACGAAGTTCGACAACCAAGGACATACAGGATGTCACGAGGTTTTTACATTGCAAAGGACAGACAGACCCGACCTTATATAACAAACGCTATTCTGTAATACTTTCGGTGAAAGTGCATGAGTAATTCACAAGATGTTTGTACTCCGTTACCTAGTTGTCTGAAATGTAGGCAGGGACAGGTGGCAAGACTCTGGACCTCTAATTCAACGACCTGTGTTCAAGTTCCACTTAAGGCTTTCTTTCTCTTTTACTGATACTCCCATTAGCCCTGAAAATTGAATCTCATCTTTGTATCAGAACTATATCTCATACGCAACAGCTTATTTCATAACAGGTTCCGGATGATATATTTCAGAAGTACTGAGTCTCTCTCTCTCTCTCTCTCTCTCTCTCTCTCTCTCTCTATCAATTTCAGAGTTATAGAACCCTCTGTTTAAATGTTATTTATCCCCCCAAAAAAGCGCTTCAACTATTCTAAGTGTTCTCTTTATTTCACATTTTGTGTCTTACGAAAGTATTCGGTATAAGTTCGAAGATGTGCAAACCTTAATCCAGGGGTCTATAACCCTGAAATGGATATTAGATCATATGTTGCGGTTTCTTCCTTCAAATGTAAAACAGGTTCCACAGCTCGAATGGAGAACTTTGACACATTTTAAAGGAAAATGCACATGCTACGTAATATATGTAAAGCCATAGAGCGAAAATAACACATGGACGATAAAACTAAAAGATGAAGAAAAAAAGGTACGTACGTATTTTATACGAACAACATTGGCTAATACGGGACATGTACGAAGGGCTCATAATGTTGAAGGTTTTTCATGACATCATCATTACTGACGTTTGCATAATTCAGAACCCGAAACTATAACAAATAATGCGTGGACAAGAAAATTTAAGACAAGAGAATCCCATCTCGTTGAGATGAGAAAGGGCGAAGCTGTGGATCATATGAGAAAACTCTATTTCATCGTTGGAGAAAATAGGAAAGAGAGAGAGAGAGAGTGAGAGTTATGGAAGATATAAAACCAGACGTGATGAAGATATATCACGTACTTCGGTGAATCTACACAATAAGGCAGACAAGCCTGCCCATGGTGCGACTTCCTCTACTTTTTGGCGGTAATATGTTAGTGGGAAACGAGCTTCTAATCGATTCTGACCAACCAAGACGGCTCGGAGTTCAAGGGTGGACGGATAGCTGCTACATTGTTTAATCAGACAAATTCCACTGTTCCTCCATCCAAAACAAAAACGTTCAATATAATAGCATCATGTTATGTAACATAAAATTCACAATGACGTAATAAGAGGAAAAACTTCTGTATTATATTTCCCTTGGAAACTAGACGTGCACTTTTGGAACTGTGGTTAGCGTTAAAATTGACATATGTTCTTTGATACATGTTCACAGATAGAACAAATCTTTGTTTTCCACTAACAAATACCAACTTATTAGTTGTTAGCTAAACTAATATTATTTTTTTTAAAATAAAAAAATGTTTAATCACTTCCAATTCTTAGTCAGTTAAACAAGTGCGCGAAATAAGTACAAACAAGTATAGAATAACGATTCATCAGTGCTCCGAGGTGAAAGTTCACTTATGTACACGGCTCACAGTGTCGGATCACTATACACAGAACTTGACAGTGAGACACATGTCCCAAGGCCTGCAAAATCACCGGATCTCAATATCATTTTGCCATTTTCGGATATTCTGGCGTCTCATGTTAGAATCCATTTTGTATCACCATCAGTGACGGAACATAAGGATGTTCTACAAGAAGAACGGCTGCAAATAGCAATCAGTACAATCCAGAATATTTATGAATCCATTCCAGGACTTATCATTGCGCTCTTGGGTACTGCTCCATACTAAACTATGGCAATTCACTTTTCACGGGTTTTGCAGTTAGTCTGAAACCCCATGAGCAATAGTTTAAGTATACTCTTTATTCTCCGTCCGGGTCACACTCTGCTGCCACCAACTAATTAGAACTCTTTACAGAAGCATTCTACGTTAATTGGTAATCCATTGACGTCACTGACACCATAAGTGGAACTTGATGTTTTTAACTTAGCTTGCGTGAGTGCAACTTTGAATTTATTTATGACTTTTAGGTATCTCAGACTCAGACGTATGTTAGGCTATCTAAATAGCCAGCGTGCTTTTTTTTTTCTTACATTCTCTAAGCGGTGGTGGTGTATGTCAGTGTTGCCTTGTTGCGCAACAACCATTTTCTAAAATTATTTAATTTTTGTTTCAAGCACTCTAAAATATAGGATATGTAATAATATTATACCCCCTCGGTGTTGAAAAAAACATAGTTTGCTTTTACAAAGAGAATGAAAAATGCTTCACCAGTTCACAGTTTAATCTTGGTGTTGTAACTTCCCCGCAACTCTTTGAAAGTCTAACTCGCTACAGAAGCTCTCCCTCTGCTGCATGTTCGAGTGAATTTTCTAATAGCAATTACCACAGAGATTGGGACATTGCAGCGTAATGGACTCTTTTCTACACTTTTCTCCCCTCCTTTAGTAGGCGAGGAGATAGAAAAAGCTTTTCATTGCATCCGGAAGGTTCTCTCCCCCTCCACGCAAGCTACAGAATTCGTCTAGTAGTCTGTGCGTCGCAGTTTCATTCTCCCGACCCTCTCTCTCTCTGTAAATCTGTGTGTGTGAGAGAGAGAGAGCTTGTATGTGTGTATTCGTCAGTTTTGTTTTCTTGGTTGAGAGCGCTTTTAAATTCTTTTGTTCCTTTCTTTCCGAGACAGAACTAATGTTGCCAACTAGTGTAGATGAAAGACACTAGTCATGAAGCAGAATTGAGCAGCATGCTTTAGGGAAAAATAATAGTATTTCTACATTTTTCTAATCATTTCGACCCAGTGTTGTATTAAGTCCCTTATCTAAAGGTCGTAAATAAATAAAAAAAATCATATTGGCGATCCGATCCACCACTGCGTTACAGGCGGCAGAATGGGACATTATTTTGTTAACCTGTAACGCCCTGTTTACAGTACTATTACAGTATGGTTGGAAAGTGTATACAATGAAAAAAATTCCTGACTTTGAATAGCGATGCCATATGTACAACAGAATGCTACGTCTCACGCGCGACCCTCAAGCTCTACGTAACGATACTGGAGTGACTGATTAGTGTCGAAAGATAGACACCAGAGGAAGTGTTTAAACTCGTTTCTCCACTTCCAGTCTAATCCAATGTGGACCTAATTTTCAGTTCTAACTAAATTTTAAACGCTTCTTATCGCTGTGCGGTCCATTTTATTTTTCCTGCTGCACTTCGCAGTGCTCGAGGAGGTTCACACGTTATTAGGTAGGATTTCATGACTTTTGATACTTCAGTGTAACTTGTAACATAACACAGAGATAACCGACACCCGCTCTCCTAGCCCCTAACACCCCAAAATCATGAACAACACCCCATGATACTTTTAATCAGCACCCCAAAAGACAATACTAGCGTCATCCCATTGGACCGAATTATGTACACCTTCCAGGAAGAAAATACTCCCCTTCCCCACTTCAAAATTCTGAAAGAATCTCTAGAGGGACACATTAAAATATTACAAAGATTTCAAAGTTAAATTATGTTTTATTTTGAACAAACTGTACAAGAACATCAAGAAATTCGAAAAGCAACATTCTATGAAATCTGTCTGAAAAGTAGTCGCAGTGTCCCCGTGTGTCACATGACACCAGCAATAGAATGCAAATTTTTACACCGAAAAGTGGACAACTACGCAGAGATTTTATATATTTCTTCTCTACAGATATTAAAGAATCTGTTATTGATCAAATTTTTAATTAAAAGACCATAAATTTATATTTCTTTCGTCCTCTCTTTGGAAACATGCTTGACGTGCTTGAATTTGATAACTTTGAATCCTTCCTGCCATCTACCGGCGCAGCCTACACGGTAAAACAGGTGACACACAAACAGCGCAGAAAGTACGTAGTACAGTTCTCTTCACTTCCTGACTATACATTTTCATGAAATTTTCAGTGGCAGCAGTCAGTCCAGTATCGCTTTTAGATAGTGTTACTTTAATAGCGAAATCATAATTTTAAAACTGTGTTACGCTCATCAAGTGAATCTAGTTAAGAGCAAAGTTGCTTCTATAAATAGAAA
>JAGDQP010045532.1:0-15570 GCA_022664845.1 Lepisma saccharinum
TACCGATAACAATAACAATTGAGCAGCAAAACGCTTTATTCTTGGACCAATGAAACAGATGTTTCGTTCAATGTAAAGGTAGTTGAATCGCGAACTTAACTAAATTCATGTTGTTCAATGCATTCAAAGTTTTCATTTTTACATTTCTGATCTGTCGTACTCATAAATTCAAGTGAATATAATGATGCGAAAAGAAAAGATATTGTTTTTCCGTCCTTCCTTCTTCGTTGAAAACAAGGATATTTATGCGTCCCGAGAATTATTTTCCAGACGCCGGGAAGCAGATCTCGACTCCGGTCCGCTCCCGGCTTTTCTGTGGACAAACAGCAACCCTAAACTAGCCTAACCCATACTTGGGCCGGCGAGAATTGATTTCTGGCAGTGCATTGCGCTGTTGCCAAGCTGCTGTCACGCATGAATCAAGTGCGGGACATAATATCTCAAAAACAGACGGAGGAAATTTAAACTTGGCAATGTGGAAGACTAGTTTAGCAATGCCTTCGAAAACATGGGACAGTGATTGGGTACTATTGCCTTTGTCGTAGATGAATCTGTCAGCGGTCAGCTTTAGTATAATGTCAATTAACCTAACCTGAACTACCCTAATATGACCTCGGGGTACCCGAGAGGTTAGTGCGCGTGGTCACGAGTTCAACTTCCGCCAGGGTCCATTAAACGGAGCAATTTGGAACCCAGTTTATCAAAACCTGATGGTCCCGGTCTTAGATCGTCATCAGTTCGTTTAGAGCGATAGTAGAAATTCACTCAATTCCCCTAATCTAATGAATCTCAAGAAAATTATAGAACTGAATGAAAAAAATCATTGCTCACATCTATCCTAATCTGGAAGAGAGCTACGGTCCAGTTTTGAAGCTTTCGTTCACGTAGCGTTGAAAAGAACCATCCTAACATAAACTTATCCAATATATTAGCGTTAAGAATTATATTAAAAAAAAAAAAAGATGTATTTAAAACTGTCGAAAACAGTAAAATCGACTTGTTCTCCTCGAAATGATTTACGAAACGCATGGGACTCCAGAAGAAGCTTTTATAGCGGAAGCACCCTGGTATACTATGCCTAAGGTGTTAATATTTGTCATATAAAAAACCTACAAAATCAATCTTCACGTTGTACAGCTTATAAAGATGCTTTAGAACCCCCGTTGAATGCATCTCATAATGTATGTCCAAAATATTTAGGTTAATTTGATTCAGCTACCTTAAAAAATGTAAACTTTGAACGAGAAATTTATTTTTTCTCCTTAAATGTGTTGACACACAAAATATAATGAAAGTTTTCAGTACTATAAGTGTGAGGTAGGAGTGGAAGCACCGGTATTAAGGTGCTTCTGCGTTTCGGTCAACCACATGGTGTAAATGTTAAAGATGTGCATCGCGACCCAACTAACCAGTCTTTGATTCTTGCTATGCTGTCCGTGACTTGAACGTATCATTCATAACATAAAGTGACTCCATTAGTATTCCTCCGCCTGCCGGCATATTTCCCTATGATGAACAACTCGAGAATATTTTTAAAAAATAATGACACATCGTTTTTGTAACACTTTTTGGTGTATGGAAATGTCTGTGATAATTGATAAGCCATTATTTACCAGTGGTGCACAGCATACGTATGTCTCAACGGCTGGCGGAAGCTGGGTGCGCTGAAGTAAAATTTATCCAAATATTTTTCGCGCCAAATAAAAAAAGCAAAAAAGAGGGAGACAGATCTCTGACGTGACACGAATTATAATATGTATGACTGAAACTCTTTATCTAATCAAAAAAGTTACTTCGAAAAGCAAATTGGAGTGCTAAAAGCAGGCCGTATGACAAAGTTATGTTTTCATGTTTCTGGGTTCATGTACGTATGGTTATAGAGTACAAGGCAAATTTTTCATTACACAGTGCTAGCTTCAAAACCACTTATAAACTGTCAGAAATATTACTTGCACAGCCTATAATCATTTGAGAACAACAACGTGCGGTAATCTCTAGACTTAAACCGTGTCAAATACATTTGATTCTTTTAAAATTTGAAAGTATACATACAAAAATATTAATGAAAGCACCGCTCTCACTACAATCTCCAACCAGATGTTGCCATCAATTTCAGCGTTACTCAACCTATAATTTGCCATGCTCTACAATGTCTTCAAGAATAATTATTAATCTTCATAATCAAGCTCATACGTGGATAAAACTTGGCCCAGTTTACACCAAAACAAACAGCCAGCTGCTCCGTAGCAGACACCTGAGACAAAGATCAAACTCGTCAAAGATCGAACAGCAAACATTCGATATTATGGAAAGGATATGACGCGAATTTTATCCTGATGTTTTTGTTAAAAATAAACATTTGGATAAATTTAATAACTTAGAATGTTAATACGTAGATCTCTCTACCAAAACAAAAGTAGAAACTTTATCAAGTATTTTTATATAGGTATAGGAAATTGTATGAAATGCAACAGATAGATCGACATATCGGTAAACATCGATATCTAAGCAACAAAGAAAGGAATTAACTAACACATGCCCGTCACCGCAGTAAGGATCCCGGAATTTGGAAATGAAAAATGTAGATAATTATATAACTGGACCTGATGTTATATAACCTAACCCATGGTCACTAATCTAAGATAATCTATGAAAAATATAAGAAATAAATTATTAATAATAAATATGACCAGATAGAAATGTATCTTGAAAGAAAAATAAAGAAGTCTTGCTCCCGCCGGGATTCGAACCCGGGTTCTTTCGCTCATCAAGCCGACGCCTTAACGACTCATCCACGGTACGACCTTGCAAACGGTGATTTGGAAGTTGTATTTACACTGCACGTGTGTTATGTAACAACGTTACTAGATGGCGCGCGACCGGGATCCTTACTGCAGCGACTGGAATGTAACTTGCCTAGGACAATCGAGCTCCACGACGATGCAGACCTGTCTATGCTCCAAGACTTCTTTCGAACCATCCAGGCTGCCTTCTGCATCGACTCCAAACTAGCCCCGGCCCCACCCCCATATCTCCACCATCGGTACGGCCGACACCCGACGCCACTGCTACAAACGTCCCAGACTGCAGCAAAGCTTCTCGTATCAGTTCATTCTCATCACATTCACACCGTATCACATACCGTGCATTTTACTCTTGTGTATCTTAATTCCGCTTTGTTCTCGGTGCGTTACACACTCCTGATATTACGTAACCAACGCCGTGCAGACATATCCATCGTTCAACTTGTGTCCAACAGCTTCTATTGGAATTTTACTACGTACAGGGCGTATACTGCCTGGTCTTTCCATTGTTGCACATGTCCTACCCTGCCAATTGAAGATTGAAGTCAGGAGCCTCGGCTCGAAACTTCTACGACCACCAGAGTGAACACATTGGATGGATGCATGGATCTAGATACGGGAGATCCATGGGATGGATGGATAGGACCATCGAGCTCTGCGTAACGATACTGGAGTCAGTGCTTAATGTCGAAAGATAGACACCAGAGCAAATATATAAACTTGTTTGTCCACTTCCAATTTAATCCAATGTGGACCAAATTTTCAGTTCTCAATTTTATACACTTTTTGTCATTTATTTAAGTCTTAATTCCTGAGTGATTCATATAATAGTATACCGTATTCTGCATATAATAGAAAATATTTACGTTTCTTTGCAAGAATTAAGACATAAATAAAAATCGAGTCGCACAGTGATATCAAGCGTAAAAACTGAGAAACGAAAAATTGGTCCTCTCTGCTCTTCGGCTTCATATATTCATGAAATTCTCAATTGTAATCAGTAAGTCCAGTGTCGGTTTTCGATAAAGGTCATTGGTCTAAACTATCTATCCGTACATTAGGCTTATATGTAATACAATTTTCAGATGTATTTCCTATATGTAAATAGAATAAATAAAATATTAACAAAAATAGCCAATCCACTGAGACTAGCGTGGTCATACAAGCAAGCAGAGACTCGACAATGTTAGAACATGGAATATGTCGTTATAATTTCAATAAACTATTCACAATCGCCACATTGTGATTCCGATATAACACGAGATGTTAATTATATATGTTATTATATATTTGAATGTCCAAAGAACGTATCTTCTATATAGCTGTAAAACATGCTCGGGTACGATTTCCAGCAGCCACAAACGCTTTAATTGAATAGCACGTGCGAATAACGTTGTAACCATCAAAAACTCAATATTACGGAAGACATTCGGTCATATTGCTTTCTGTTACATTGTATTCTTTCAAACATACACTTCACAGTACAGAGAAAACTGCCATCTATCGAGGAAACTTAAAACTAATAGTGCTACCGTGTTATCGATGCTCAATAAAATGTTCCGTCAAAACATTACTGTTGACAAAATTGTTGGTTACGGCGTTCTTCATGTAATTGATTCAATTGATAAACCTAATTCTAAAATCGGTTACGTATTTCTAAATTTTCTTTAAAAGAAATTGATTTAAATCATGAAGAAGGTTACTCAAGTAACAATTGTTGTTGTTAAAACAATTATGTGAGGGGTGAAAAGAAACATTTTAATAGACACTTAAAATTAGTTCAAATTTAAAAAAGAAAAGCGTGGAATGTTGTATTGACTGCTGATAAATAGGTCACGACGTACGTCTTCTAAAGTACTTCTAAAGTTATAAATATGGAGGCTATGATAACAGTTTGCAAAGTGATTTTAGTAGTCATTTTTCTTCCCTGTCTCTCTCCCTGAAATTTAATACTTGATGGTGAGCATCATTGTACAAATCTGAGATGACTTTAATCGTAATAAAATTAAACCCAAAAATACAAGATTAATAAATAAATTAGCAAATAAACAAGGTCATCAAATTCTGACGTCCAAAACAGAAATATTGAAACATTAAATTACTTGTATTTCATTTGCCTATCAACGAATATGCATTTAATGCAAAAAGTAATCAGTTTGATAATTTTGTTTGTTTATAAGTAAATATTGCGTAGATTAGAATTAGTTAGCTAAATATTTCTTGTTATCTAAATTAAACTTTTCAACATTAAACTTCCCTTGGCTCGAAAATATAATTGAGCTCTTTGAAGTATAAATAAACTGTACTTTTGTTAAAACAATTATTTTCATTTACACTGGGCTTTACTGTTATCGTTTCTCAAACATATAACGTTTCTTCAAGATAAGATAAAGTCTTAAGCACATAATACAGCATGAGAGTCTTTGTCACGAAGAAACATCGCGTCCTTTACAATTCTCCGTTTCACGAATGTTTGTTAGATGTTAAGGAATCCTTAACAAATTTTAAGCGCTTCAAAACTCATTACGTTCCTTGATACTAACGATTCGTTAAATTCTTAAAGGAGGTTGGCAAAATCCATCAAAAGAATAATTGTTGATTAATGTCGATCAGCACAATCCCTAACATGACTGATCCAACAGTATCTACAACGCGATCGTTAGCCCCGCAAAATATTTTGCCCGTAACTACAACAAGCCACGGAACGCTTTCTACACTTTACGTCAAAATACGTATCGACGTTTTACACGCAATGCTTCAAATCAAAATTCAACCGTGTTGCCCATCAGTATAAAACGTTGTTAAATCAAACAAAGATTTTAAAGCACGTTTGCAACAAAACTTAAATTTGGATATGGTATCTTACAGTAATACTCAGTGCTCGAATTTTCAAAAAGACAGAGGCATACCAGGATAAAGAAGACGTGAAAAGCAGAGAAGTGGAGCCCAGTCACAGTATACCCATATAGTCGGTGTGCCATACCGGTGCATACCAGCCTATTTATACTACTGTAACCAATGATTTGGTTGCGGTAGAAGATTGCAGCTATTTCAGAAAACGTTTTAGAAGCTAAGTTTCAGAAGACGGTCGATGGTACTGGAGATATCTAGTGTTACGTGCGATACCATGAACCAATAAGTACAAACTTAGACAAGACGATGTATTTTTTTCCGAGAAATATTTTCGTATCTCCTATACACACCTTCTTTGTTTAAAAAAAAAGAGAAAGAGAGAGAAAGGTGATATCCACATGCTACTTGCAGATGCAAGAACTTTCGTTATTAGAGCTCCCCTAACGGTGTTGCCCTAAAAACACAGAGAATGCTAAAACTACACTCATTGAGCTGATGAGAGTGTAACCCTTAAACGTTTACCTTGTATTATACAATTTTCACACAGTGTTCGTGGCTGTGCCTGCAGAGGTTTAAAAGGTTTGATATTTGAGAAATTGTTTCCAATGTAATGGAACATTAAGAACAACACATTTTCACACATTACATTACAACGGCTGAACCAATTCCATCGAAAATTGGTACGGTGTCATCATAACTTTAAGCTTATTTTTGTCTCCATGGTAACAAGACTTAATTGTTTAAACTTACATTCGCGCCTCCTCTGAGAATGGTAATGTTTCAGTGGTAAAGAAACTCAATTAAGTTTCTAAAACATTGCATTAAACACACTTGCTTATCTCAATTCTGTAAACATAGCTAAAGATGAATCCGTACTAATACTCAAAATGCGCTATAGTGTTTAGGCCTACCATGTTTAGGTTTATAGTAATCTATAGTTGTATCCACGCTTATTTCGGGCATAGATCTTCAGTGAATGACTAGGTCCTGTATTTCTTAGGTCTATGGTTATGACATATAAGCACCTATTAGTAGGGAAATTTAAAATTATCTACCTCTCTTTTCAAGACAATGTGTACATATTATCTCCATTTAAATGCATAGTGGTCTTCAAAATATAAATTTGACACATTTCCTTAGGTCTGAGATACTTCTATCTAATGGCACTACTATACATTACTATCTCCTTTACTATTGTGCGATCCACTTCAAAAGATTTAATTTCTTTCAGTGAAGAAGAACCCAACAGCTGATCCTAGTGACCTAACCTAAAAATAAGAATGAGAACGTGCAGAAAAGCTACTTTAGATACGTTACTTGGCTAGTAACATGTTTCAGTTACCTTAGTACTAAACACTAAATAAACTTTCTAGTTGTTTGGAAACTAAACAAGACTTTTTTTTAGCAAATATCCAAACAATTACTTGATAAGAAAATAAATAAATCATCTTCCATAAACATTGTTGTTTTAAAGATAAAATTAACAATATTATGCCCATATCTATGGAATTTTATCGCTTAACACTAAGATAAGATAATGGCCACATATCATGATTATAATGGCAATATTGAATAAACATGTACTTCATATTTTAACGAAGCACTTGCTGCCACATAAACACGTCGCCATTATTTTTTACAGATCCATATTTTTTGTACCCAAACTACGATAAATCATTTTCAGAAGAAACAATAACCAGTCGAAGATATGACAGAGTAGGTCACGAGAAAAGTAAATCATGTCTATAAATAGAGATATCTGAAAGTTTGTCTGTCGGTTACTTATATAAATCTACATGAATGCATCGATTGCCACCAAATTTTGCATACGTGTTCCTTGGGTCCAGGAGCAGGTCGTAGTAGTAGTTGGTTCTTGTAGTAGTTGTTGTACTTGCAGTAGTAGTTGTAGTAGACATAGGTTATTTCTCAAAATGTTACTGTACCAGTATTACAGTTTTAACTACATTGCTAGTTGTAAACACTTAAAAATTGCTACAATTAGAACAATCCTTCTCTGTACTGAGTGCTAATCTGGCACAACATATTCCTTAAAAGAAGGCGTAACCCTATAAAAGACCACCAACCTCCTTTTGTCAGCACTGTCTCTCTCTACAGCAGCACCAGACTCTCTCGGAGCACATACAAGGCTCATCCAGCAGTTCTCGTCGTAGTCACTTAAGCCTTTCGCGGGTTTCTCGTTCTCGACTGCATCTTTGAGTTCTGTCTTCTCCTCAGAAGTAAGATAGGCATCTTGGAATGGCGTGATCAAACAGGAGTAGAGCAAGTACAGGTATCAATTCGGTAAAAATTCTTGAAGAAGCTTACATTCTTTTCTTATTTATGTCGAATATTAGTAATAATGAATTGTTCTGTTTCAGCTTAGAAGGTAATTTTCCTACTTTCACTTCCTTAATATACCATCTAGAAGTAAACAATATCTTTCAGATTAATAATATATAGGAGTGGTTTTCTCCATAAAAGGCATCTACTCGTTCGAGAGGAAAAGATATACACATGGAAGGTACATGTAGTAATCTTTTAATTTTAATTATTAAGTTCATGAAGAAGTAATAGTCATGAAAGATAATAGAGAGTCAAACTTACGTTAGTATAAGTTCTAGAATTAGTCCCGACGCAAAGGTGGAATTTTAATATGTAGTATTTTATATGGTAAAGGTACCATAAGTTATCGGTATTTTTAGACCACTGTCGTTTTGAAACTTGAAGTGTAGATCTGTTGCTGATTTGATTTTCTTTTCATGGCTAACTGTAAACTCTTAGATCTTTCCCGAAACAATAAAAAGGCAGAACATGTATTTTTTATTATTTTTTCTTTAAAACAGCAAAATGACCTAGTGTTGGCACCCTCTAACCAGTAGTTGTCTCACCTTCATGCCTAGTTATTGGCCCTTAAGTTCACTATATGTTTTCGAGACCTGAAGACGTGTGCCAGTTATTGGCACTGGTGAGCCCATTGGTTGGCAGCCCTACCAAATATTTGTTCCTGTGAAGCAAAATCCTACGTAAAAATACTAGCGATTGTATTTTCTTGTCTTAAAGGTTAGAATGACTATTAGAAATGTGATCTTTTAAATTGCTCACTATTTGCCTCCATGCCAAATAAATGGACAATGTAGGAAAATGGCATACCAGTTATCGCTACCCCCTAGTAGCACTAACGGTTTTGAATAATTTACATAATGATTATTCCTAAGAAACCCCTAAACATCTTTCTAGTTTTTAAAGAAGGAAAACCCTACAATAATTACATTATAGCAATAAATTATTTAATTTACGTACACACTTACGCGTGTTAACAGAATATTACTTAATACTTTGTAACATGTTAGAAGTAACGAGATTCCGCGGTAATTATTACAGTCCGATTTATAATAATTATTGAGGTTTTCCATTCTTTTGGAAACTTTTACTTTCTCCATATAGCTCTTATCAATTTATGTAGTTCCTTGATCAGTGCCGTTCTTCCCACTTTAATAAATTCGGCTGGAAAATGTATTCCTGGTGATTTTAAATTTTAAAATTATTTATCGACATTTTGACCTCGATATCACTAGGTTCGGGCATCCAGGGTTCAGTGATATAGATTTCAAATTCATGTATTTGTTCCCCGTTGTGTACATTAAGAAGTTTGTCAAAATAACTTTTCCACACATCGACAATTTTAGTCGGATCAGTTTCAAGATCTCCACGTTCATTTCTAATCATCCTTAACATAGCTGGTAATCTTTTCTTAACAAATTTGCCCCTTTGTATAGATCTCGTATGTTATTTGTCTTGCTGTTTTCCTCTATCTTCTGAATCTTCTGCATCAGATATGCTTGCTATTTGTTTCTTAACCCGTTTGCAGCATTGGGCTTCGCGTTACTATAATGGTTGGTAGTTGCTTCGCTTTTGTCACTTAGCCATCTTTCCCTTGCTTGTTTTCGTTGATCATGAAGCTTAAGGCAATCTTCATCAAACCAAGGCTTGTTCTTCTGCTCTTTCTTCTTTCCTACATGTCCCTTCACTGTCCCGTCCACTGTTTCCAGAATTGCCTCCCATGTCTTACCAATATCGATTTCATTATTAATGCAATCTTTATCATTGCTCGAGTCCAGGCCCGTAGCCAAGCCGTAGCCGTAACCGCAGTAAATGTTTCCTAGCTCCCTACCAATACTTTGCATACATGTATGAAAATTAAAGGTCAAACATATACTAGATAAAATTTTAATAATTTTCTAAAAAATATTCTTAAATGCATATTATTGGTACAAATATGTGTTTTTACATACGTAGTACATCGCATTTGAAAATTTTCGAATCGAATGCAAGTCTTATGAATCGAAAAATCAGCACTTTATACATAGTTTTAGAAGTACTTTCGTATAGCAAATTTCAGAAAAGTTTCCGTTGACAACCTCTTCCAAAGTTGTAAATTTATTTTGCAAGTTTCTTATGCGAGAAATATTACAAAATAATAGTCAAACGTCAAACAATAAAAGGGTATTGTTAGATATATCGGGTGCGGTTCGGAATGTCAATACCAATTTTTATAAAATTAAGGAAATGAGATATGTTTGCGAGTGTCACCTGAAGTTAGTTTCATTTAAAAGAGACTATGCTCTCCCTACTTAAAAATATAATCTAATAATAAATATTGAAGTATTCACGTACGTAAATTAGCAGTCTACCTACACCATCGATTTAATTTTCTTATTCAGTAAAAAGCGCAGCTAACATAGGAAAAATCTCTGGGATCATTAAGTCGATTCCTGCCTGGGACAAACAATTGATACCTGCACAAGAACTCTGCAAACTTCCCATAAAAAAGCACAAAAACACTTAGGCACAATGAACAAACTACCACACAGCATCCAGAAACAAATAGTCCAACAAGGATTCTCCACGTACATCTGTGTACTTATTCCAATCGTGGCTAGGAGAAATAGAAAGTGGAAAATAATAAACCGGCCTGGAAGTACCTTCCTCTTAAGCGAAACGCTAAAAAAAAATTTGACAAATACTGTAGCAAATGTATCACTTGCTATATTTAGTGAAAAATGACAGAAACAAAATGGACTTTTAAAATTATCATGGTTAAGGATATTTCCAAAAGTTGTACGTACGATAAACACGTTAAATGAAATCCCTTTTTATAATATTTTCTAGAAAAAATGCTGGGTCAAAGGAAAGAAATTCACCAATAGCAAAATCAGGCATTGATTCAATTCGTAAAGAAATGAAAGATCCAAATAACAAAGATACAAAAGAAAACTTTCATCTATTAATATCGATATAATATTTGACTTGTGAAAGACAGACCAATGATCGGAGTATAAGAAGTAGGTTGAGTCAATTCACGTGTTGGTTTGGCATCCGAAACTGTAGGCTATAGTATTGAAACCGACACTGGTCTTGTTGTATTGATTTAAAAAGAGAAATACATAGATTATTCCGAACTTTAGCTATCTTAAGTTTCTGGAAATAATAATGACATCCTTGTAGATCAGTTTTGAATAATAGTGTGATAATTTTGCGTAATATATTGGCTCATATGCTTCCTGATCCCTCAACTATCAGGACCGGTTCCACTTCAAAATATTTTGATTGGCGACGGACCTGAGTTAAATCAGTTCTAAAATATCTAGCTGTTTCACGTTCCCGTTTCTTTGTTTCTTTTCCGTAATTATGCCTTATCGGCGAAAGCTATGTGCGATATTTGCGGCAAAGCAATGCAATATATATACAGAGAGTTGTAAAACAACACCTACATACCTACTTCACGAAATTCCTGATATGAAAATAAGAGAAGAAAGTATAGACCATCGAGGATGCACAAATACTTCGTTTCGAAGCTATAGGGTTCTGACAGTGTGGGAAAACGAACTCTAAAACTTGATATTTCCAATATCATTAAGAGTAGAACTGAGGCGGCATGGCACCCTCAAGGACTTGAGACCTGCCCGATCAGAGACTCTATATTCCAAAATTATGCAATGAATGCGCAAAGGATGGCCCAAAGGAAATAGAAGATTCCCAAAAATTCTCTGGAGCTAATGTGGATAGAAATAAGCGTGAATAAGATGACTTTCCGTATGAGTAAAGATGATAAACGTAATCACTGGCATTTAACCTGGCAATGTCAGTCTCTTTTACTGATAAAAAGTACAGCAAATTCGATTAAATCTACGTCATTTACTCCTGCTTGCTATGCAACCAAGTTTATTTTTAAATTAAAATCGTTCCGCAAAGGAATTTGTTTGATATTTCGACTAGTCCCCTACATTTTGTTGGGACTCCCCCTAAGGTTTTCGGCTCGCTACGAGCCTGTTCGAGTCGGCTAAGATTTCGAACCTATTTGTAATTTCCAGCTGGTAATCTTTACGCTCGGAATCGTTTAATTTCGAATTTAAGTTGTTTTCATCCTTTGCTTTCTCTTTTCGCGACACATAATTTTTTCTCACTTTTGTGATCACTAACTGATGGTTGTTGTCACCTTCCGCTCATCTCTAAGTCCAGTTGTCTATCTACTAATACGTGATCGATCTGGTTGAGAGTTTTGCCATCCGGAGATATCCATGTGTATTTGTGCATGTCTTTGTGTTCAAAATACATGTCTTTACCAGTAGGTTTTTCGAAATCGTGAAAGTTATCAGTCTTTCTCCATCGTTGTTGGCTTTTTCGTGAAGACTTGATTTGCCTATATCTTTCTTCCCTCCCTACTTAGCGTTGAAATCACCTAACACAATTTGTCGTATTATACTTCAGTTAATCGGTCAAGCAGCCTTTCTAGCTCATAGTAGAATGTATCTTTCTCGTTTCCATCAACCATATCCGGTGGGAAGAGGAAAGAATTATGTTGAAAGCAAGATATTACAATTCTTTAAAATCGATTATGTTAGTTTTCCATCCATAATCCATTAAAGATTCAAGTTAGATCTCTTCTTTCTAAATTTGCTTTCCAACATACTGATCATACTGCTGTTGCATGATGCACTTCGAGCTGATCAACTTAACGTGGTTAGCTGGATCCTGAAGAGGAGCAAATTACAGAACGTTTATGAGGCTTCTTCTTCTTCATCATCATCATCATCAGTGTTCTGCCGAAAGCTGCAGATCCTTTAAGGCAAGCTAGGCCCTCTCCATTAATCTCGATCTTGCACTTTCGTTTTCATCTCAACATACGATTTATCTTCCTTAATATTATCGTTGATTTGGATTCGTCTTCTTCCCCTTTCTCTCTTTCATTCACTCATACATTCAATTACAATATCTGGAGAGGCAATGATTGTAGCATTGTTGGTTTCACGCCTACTCTCTTCAATACTTGTTCATTTCGCATCTTCTGTATTGAGATGATCTTTTGCAATCTTCTCCATATCCACATTTTAAAGACTTCCAACTTCCTTTCCTCAATATTTGTAGAGTACACGTTTTTGCTCCATACAACACAATATTCCATACAAAACATTTAATTCATCTCTTCCTCAACTCTTTGTTCATCAATACGCAGATAATATTTCTCTTCTTAGTGAACGCCTGTTTTGCCATCACTATTCTCGCCTTAACCTCTTTTTTCACATTTCATATTCTCATTCATAATACTTCCCAAATACTCGAAGCTATTCTATCTTTTCTCTTCCATCTTGATGTTTGCTATGGCTCGATTTCTTCCGATTACAAACGCTTTCGTTTTATTTAATTTTATTTTCACTTCATGCTCGTTACAGCTTTTTTGTATCTGTTTTAACATCTTGTTCGGTAATGTCTCATTGTCTGCAAAGAGAAGCAAATCATCCGCAAATCTAATGCATTCGATTGTTCTTCCCCCAATCGTAGCACATTCGCTTTCGACGAATCTCTTGATAAACTCTTTTAGATATTTATTAAATAAAGTGGGCGAGAGACATCATCCCAGTCTCAATCTTCGACCAATTGCTGTTCATTCTGATAAGTAGTCGTCCTCCTTTATCATTGTTGTCTGATTTGCTTACACGTCTCTCATAAGTCTGTTTCGCATCTGCAATATTTGCATAAAGATTTTCCAGTTGAGTCGATCGAATGCCTTTTCCAAATCGACAAATGCTACGTATACTTGCCTTTCTCTATGTTTCTCTCTTCAACTGTTCTTAACAATTCAATCGCGTCTCTTGTTCCTTTCCGTCTTCGAAATCCAAACTCTTCCTCTCCAATTTCTGCATTTAACCTACCGTGTAATCTTCTGCTTAATTCTCTCAAAAGAATCTGAGTGCCCTATTATGCTGATGATTCGGTAGTCTTTACATCTTCTTGCATTCTTCTTCTTTTCTTGTGGAATTATTACTGTTTCTAAAAAATCACTTGGCTATTCTCCTGAGTCATAAATTTTGTTGCAGAGTCGCAGTATTTCAATCTTTCCTTTTTCTCCGACGTTTTTATCAATTCAATCGGAGCAGCATCTACGCCTATTGCTTTACCATTATTCATTTCACTAAGAGTCTTCTCAAATTAGTTTTTTAGTACTTTGAACCCTTTATCATAGTCACTTACTTCTTATTCTTCTATTTTTAATGTTCGTGGTTGTTAGGACGTTCCATACAGTTCTTCTACGTATTCTTTCCTTTTATCCAATATACCATTCCGATCACTAAATGGAGTCGCCATTTTAATCGTCCAATAACAACAAGATTTGCTTTTGTTCCAAATTTCATCATTCTTGCTTCCTTGTACATCAGATCATATCTTCCTGTTATTTCATTACATTTGTTTGTCATCCATATTTCTCTTGCTTTGCCTGTTTCTCTTCGAAGCTCATTATTTAGCTTACTGTACATCTTTTTACCTTCTTCTGTGTCTATACGCTTCCATTTTCTTCAACATTTCTTCCGTAACCCATTCTTTCATTTTCTTTTCTCTTTATGATATCCTATTACTTTTTATGGTGCATCAAGCTAGCACTCTATTAAAGAATTCCACTGTCCATTAGTACTTTCGTCAGTTCCTACCGAATTTCAGTACTTTTCTTCGAACTTTTCCACAAGTTTCTCTTTCATTTCCTCGTTTCTAAACTTCTCGAGTGTTAACTTTCTCATTTCTCTATTTCTTCTGCTTATCTCGTCTATGACCAAATTATACTCAGAGTGAATGAATGTAGGCTCCAGGAAGAGTCTGTATTTTTATCCCTATCATGAATTCCCAAGTAGTCAATTTGAAACCTTTCGTTGTCTGGGCGTGTCCAGGTGTATCTTCTTCTTTTATGTTGTTTAAACCATATGTTTACCACTCACCATTGAATGCTGGTTACTAAAAATCAATTAATATCTGTCCTCTTGAAAATAGTCCGGTCGAATTAAACATTGACTCGGAAGAAATTCGAGAAAGCATAAAACTTGGCAGAAATTCTACCATTACGCTAAATTGACAACTGAAGAGAAGCTGCTTCTTGGCACTCTTATTTGTCATTATATACAAGTAGCTACAACTAGCTAAGTATGACGTCATGACAATTTCTGTTAATACTGAAATGAGACATTCATCTTAAAATGCACTGACAATCCAACTTCTTATTTATATTTTCTTCTTTTGTAAATATAATGTGGTTGTCAGCCAGAGTGTTGCCAGGCGTTCTTAATCCAGTTGCTCAGATATTGTCCTATAGCACACACAAAACTCACTAGCAACACCAACTACCTTCTTCTTCTTTTTGCTCAATTGCTCCTGCGACATGTCTTCAGAGCCGAAGAGGTAGCCGTAGAAGGGCATAAAGCGCCAGAGAATAAAAGAGTAACGCGTTCAGACTGCGTTCTTCTACGAGTGTAAAGGCCGCTTTAGACAAGAAAATTTCTCGTACGATAAATCTTAGCGAAAGCAGTTTGCCAGGGTAAAAAGAAAAAAAGTTATGGATTTATACCATAGCACTTGCCCTATTGTAGCA
>JAGDQP010045534.1:0-12776 GCA_022664845.1 Lepisma saccharinum
ATGAATGGAGTCTTCATTGACTTGAAGAAGGCATTTGATACGGTAAACCATAACATACTACTACAGAAACTGCACTGTTATGGTCTATGAGGCATAACACGCAGATTGCTAAAGAGTTATCTTCAAAACCGCAAGCTATATACGTATGTTAATAACACAGAATTATGCCTATCATCGGTGAATTGTGGAATTCCGCAAGGTTCTATTTTGGGACCATTATTATTTGAGGTGTCCATTTCCAAACTGGTCCTTGTCCACTTTCCATCATGGGTTATTTTGCGCAAATGGCCCTTAATGGAAAGTGGACAAGGACCCGTTTGTATAGAAATGATCTACTATCATGCCTAAAAGGAGCAAGTCTATTGTTTGCAGATGACACCATTATTTTAAGTAAAGGTTCTACATTACAAACTGTACAAAATGCCATCAACAAAGATTTAAAAAATCTCTCTAACTGGTTTGGATCTAATAAACTTACACTCAATACCGATGAAACTAAATTCATCTTCTTCACAAATAGACAAAAAAAGAAAAATATAATGGAATATCCCATCACAATCGGTGGAGACAAGCATGGTGTTGCGAATAACATAAAATATCTTGGTTGGTGGTTTGATGATTTTTTAAATGGGATAAACACTGTTCAGAAATATGTAAAGAGATAACTATTCACATTGGAATATTGCGTAAACTTGCTAAGATGTTTCCGGAAAATATATTTAAAAAGAAACTATACTACTATGCCTTCATACACCCACACCTACCATACTGTATTGAATCCTGCTATGCGAATCATAGCGATTATAATAAAAAGCGCCTTTTAACCTTGCAAAAGAAAGCCGTTAGACAAATAAAGAACGTAGAATATCTCGCGCACTCAATGCCCTTATTTAGGGACCTGGAATTGTTAAGGATACAATACATATATAAATACAAAATAGCCAGTCTGATGCACGACATAGTGTCGAAAACCATATATATTCTATCAGTGGACGTCTTACCCATCTTGCATGACATATCGACAAGGGCAATAATGGATAAAAAGCTAGCTCTCCCCAGACCACGTCTTAACTACGGACTTCATAGCATCAGCTACAGAGTTGCATTGATTTGGAATACTTTCCCTAAAGATATTAGAAATAAAACATATAAACAATTCCATCATGCTCTAAAGCATATCCTGCTGAAAAACATGAAATAAGACTCGATATATCATCGTAAGCAATTTTGAACTTAGCATCTAAGCATTTATATATATATACACATACATATTACTAACCACAGATTACTCTTTTTTGCTTCGCTTGCTCATTGGTCCGCTCATTTCTATATTTGTATAAAATCTATTGTCATCACTTGTTAGACCTAATTTTTCGTTATTCATGAATTATCTATTTAAATTTCATTTAAGTAGTAATAGAAAAAGTATGTGATTTAATGTAAATAGTTATGTCAACGATATTAAGATTGTATAGTTATGTGCTGATACCTCGAGAGATCATCCTAAGTAATATGAACTTAACATTTTAGTACTAAAAAACTGACCACATATCACTTTTTCTTTGTCATTGCTTTCCTTGCACATTTGCAATCTCATTATTATCTTTGTGTAAATACTATTGTCATCATTATTGTTATCTTATTTTTTCGTATTTTGTTCACATTTCATTTTTGTTTTCTAGTACTTTCATATATATTCTATTTTTCATTAACCATGAATTATGTGTTTGAATTCCATGTAAATAGTATTAGTAGAAATATGCGATTTTTATAAATAGTTATGTCCTTGTGTAATTCAAGTGTGTTTTACCCTTTAATAACTTGTAGTTATTGTTTTAGAAATTACCACGAAACTACAAAGTGCCTCTTGTTTGTGGTATTACGGAAAGGGGAATCCAATCAGAAAAGCTTATTCCGTGATTGGGAGCCAGAACCCGTGATTGGGAGCCAGAACCAGAGAAGCTAGGGCACACAGGGAACCGTCCCTGCTGAAAAAAAAAAGTGAGGGACTGTGTGTGAAAGTAAAATGTGCGCGAAAGTGATCAGTGATATACAGTGGCAGTGAGATCGATTCGCGAGTTTAGCATGAGTACGAAGAAGAGACGGAAAGCTACTAAGGACAAAGACAGCAGACAACCAAAGGACTCCACAGACTTGACAACAGACCAGGACGATGCAGAGACTAGTGCAACCCCCGGCGCAAGAGAGGCAGCAAGGGCACTACTAAAAGTGGGTAAGTACACAAGTTTCCACTCATTTAGTGCTTCTGATTCTGAAATTTCCGATGATAGTATAACCGATGCTAGTATGTCTGATTCTGAGGGTGAAAGTACTCACAGTGTTAAGAGTGGTGTATTTTCCCCAGATAATTCATATGCAAATAAGCTCAAATCTCCAGATCATAATAGAAGTTCCCTTGAGTCTAATCAAAGTAACAAGGTGCCAACACAAGTCAAGAAATCCTTCCTACCTATCATTGTTCCAAACAGGCAAATTCTTACAGATATTAGTCGCAAATTTGGTAATGTAACAGCCACAACTGTCAGTAGGGGATTCAGGATAGCGGCATGGAACGAAATGTCCTATCGCAACATCCTGAACTACCTTTCCGAACGTAACGTAGAGTACATACACAGAGCAAATGTTAGTGAAAAACAGATCAAGGTAGTAGTAAAAGGTCTTCCATTAGACATGCCTATTGACGAAGTGGACGAAGTAGATTTAGAAACAGATAAAGTTGAAGTTCTTCAAATGTCAAAAAGAGTACATTTTGATGCAGATAAGAAAGAGCAAGGTAAAAAGAAAATTCCCTTGCCTCTCTTCCTCATCAAATTGCCAGATACCCAAACCAAAGATAAGTTGCTTAAGATGAAACACATTTGCTGTATTGCAGTTAGATTTGATGACTTTAGGCCCCCCAGACAAGAAATAGTACAATGTCACCGATGTCAGAACTACCACCACAATGCATATGCTTGTAATCTCTCACATAGATGCGTGAAGTGTGCCCAAAGCCATTTTAGCAATCAGTGTAGGAAAATTAGAGATCAACCTCCCACCTTTTGTAACTGTTCTGGCCAGCATCCAGCCAACTACCGTGGATGCGAGGTCTACAAGCGCATTGTGGCAGCCAAAAGGGACACTGGTAATTTGAGGGGAAGAGAAGTGATGCAAACAAAACACAAGAGCTACCAAGCTACCCAAGGTCAAAATCAAAATCAAAACAAAGGTATTCTATGTAACCATAATAAGGTTAAAACTATTAAAAACGAATCTACTACTTACAACTTACCTTCCATCTCTAGTACTGAACCTGTTCCTGCTCCTATACAAAAACCCAACACCCTATCCATCCCAACAGAACCAAGTAACCCAACCCCAATACCTCAGGAGAGCTTTCAAAACTCTCCAATCACTCCCCCCATCCCCTCAAATGACCCCCGACCCAACAGACCTCTCACACCTAAAGAATATAGAAAGGCCAACATAGGTGTACAGGAAGCGCTTTTACAGCTAGTTTCACTTGTAGGATATAACAATAATACCAAGATAATAATGCAATATGTTCAAGGTTTTCTAGATAGGTTCTTTACATGGGTAGCTGGCCTAGCTGTAGTCAAGAGATGGAACATGCACATACAAACTTAACCAACACATCTCCATTAAAACTCATTTTTTCACATTATGGCAGTAAATACCCCCATGAGAATACTCTCTTGGAATGCCCAGGGCATTTTTGAGAAAAACACTGAACTTGAAGAACATTTACTAGAGCAGAAAGTAGCAATAGCATTAATTTGTGAAACAAAGCTTACACCTGATAAGAATATTAAGATTAAAGGATACAAAATATATAGAAAGGATAGACAGGGTGATCAGGGTCTTGGAGTACTCCTAGCAGTGACGAATAAAATCAATCATTGTGAACTCCCCCTCCCCCCTCAATACAATGGAAGCTGTTGGCATAAAATTGTATATCAAAAACAGGCCTCTTAATGTAATAGGAGTTTACAACACCATCCAAAAGCATAGATACTAATGACGTAAGAAACTTAGTAAACCTGGGCCCCAGTACATTGTTAGTAGGAGACTATGACAGTAAACATAGAATTTTCTGTAGCCGTGCCTCAAATCCAAATTGCACTAAACTATATAACTTCCTGCAAGGATCACCTATAAGAGTGTTGAGTCAATTCCAACCTACTCACTATCCAACAAATGGAAATAGACCAGATGTACTAGATTATGCACTGCATAACAATGTACCATTTTACCTGGAAATTAAGGTGACAGATGATCTGGATTCTGACCACCTACCAATACGTGTAACCATTAGAGAACAGCCTGACATACATAGCATTCCCAAAATACCAAATTATGCAAAAGCAAACTGGATACTATTCCGAGAAACAGTTAGAAGCAACATTTCACGGTAGTATTCTATCAGTAACGTGTTAAAACTGGAAGCTGCAACTACAGAGCTCACAGATATAATCACACAAGCAAAAGACATTTCAATATCTAATATGGCACCAAAACGCGACACACCCTCACTTCCTAAAAATATTAAGAAACTAATACAATTACGCAATGACGTTCGAAAAACCTTCCAACGAACGAGGGACCCCAGATACAAAAATCAAATTAATAATTTAAGGAGATTGATTAAGCAAGAGATAATGCACTACAAACAACAAACCTGGCAAGACCTCCTCTATAAATTAATAACTATTAAACTTACCGAAAATTTGATCTACCTTCTGAAGTCATATTTAACGAACAGAAATTTTTACGTATCAGTCGAGAACAAAAACTCTAACCCCAGACGCATAAAAGCAGGTGTCCCCCAGGGCTAACTCCTTGGACCCATTTTATTTGAGCGTATATGTAAACAATATTCCTAAAACCTCAAATACCAACACAACCTTATTCGCAGATGATACCTGTATCTATGCAAATAGTTGGCAACCTAATCAAGCAGCTAAATACTTACAAAGACGCCTAGAAACACTTGAAGAATGGTTTTCAAAATGGAAAATCAAAGTAACGTAACCTAAAGCGAAGCTATTAACTTTACGCGCAGAAAACCCAAACCTACAGATACTAATACATTATCTCATAACAACATACAGTGGAATACTCATGCTAAATATCTAGGAGTAATCCTTGACTCAAAATTAACATTTGAAAAACACATAAACACACAAATAGGCAAAGCAACAGGCAGACTTGAAGAACTAAAAGGATTACTCACTAGTGATAACTTAAATATACAGACAAAGGCTACAATATATAAAATGCTAATTCAGCCCATCCTATTATACGCAGCGCCAGCATGGGGGTACTCTGCCAAGACGCACATAAACAAACTACAGAAATTTCAAAATAGGGTTACAAAACTAATAACCAAATGCCCCCGATACACGAGACTCGAACCACTCCAAAACAACCTAGGCATCCAAACAATAAACAGTTGTATATCTGAATCCACTCAGAAATTGTACACTAATACACTTAATACACAACATCATCTCATCATCCAACTAGGCACATACGACACCATCCAACACATGAAACATAAACGCCCGTTGCACATTCTACAACCAAACCCACCTAAACAAAGATAAACAATCACTTTCACCACAATCTTGCATATAGGGAAGACCATCTAGTTATTTATTTATTTATTTTAAGAAATGGATGCAAGAAGAGCAAAATGAATGAATGAATGAGGGTATGAAAGTATGAGTGTATAGATGTACTTAAAACTAACTAATGTATATGAATGACAGGCAAACATAAACGAAAGAATGAGTGTATGGAAATATGAGAAAGGAAAGTATCTAAAATATTTCTTATGTAAAACGCACCTTAACGCAGATTAGTGGGTAAGATTCATCCAATAGAACCAAATACCAAATCACAATAACAAACAACTACTACAAAAACAATATTGTTAGCTCTTTTCAGGTACTCCAGGAGGAACTTCATCAGATTAAAAACACACAAGTTTATCTTACAGACAGACCAACAGAAACAAGCAACGTCGTCGAACTTACACATGCGCGCTGTGTGCGCTGTATGCGTGTGTAAGTAAGCGTTATGCATGCTAATACAACACCTGCAAAATCGGATACGAAACAGATAAAGTAAAATTAGACTTTACCTGGGTTTTTCCACCCTTTATGCATGCGTGGTTTACCAGGTAAATTAAGTAGTTAGAACCGACAGGGTTTTTTTACAAAATATACAGCAATGTATATTCTGGTCCCCCCCCCACTATTAAGAAAACTCTTCTCGCGCTTTCCTGTCGTCTTATTTCACCTTCTTTCATCTCTTCACACAAACCGATCCGCGGTAAATGTCTTCGTTAAGATTAACACCCGCGCCATAAGCTGTAGTTGCATGACTGCATGTAGGAGAGTCGCAGTAGCCAGTGGATGGCGACTCACTCACTTGGCGTTCTTGGAGGGGCCATCTTAGTGTTTCTGTTTCTGTTTCTAGAAGACATTGTTTTGATTGGAGTAAAGGCAGCGCTGGTTTAAGCTATTTGGAGGATCCGAGCTATTGACTCTTGACTCTGTTAGAGCCCCATCTACCTGTCTCCTGTGCAGGGTCGTCTTTACATCATTGTTGGCCCGTGGACAAAGCAAGTTATCGTATCCCTGGCTGCACAAACACCTATGCAAACGGTAAATAAAATTAGATCGTTAGCTAAATTCATTATTTGTAAATTAAACATACATTTTTAAAAACATTTATCTAATATCAGAATAAAAAATAAATCATAATTTTCACCACCAGCAGCTACACAAATCTCAATGTTGTGATGATTTTTTTTTTTTAAAGCGAATCTGATTAAATATACTTTTTTAACAATATTACAAAACCAAAACCAATAAGGACTTCGTATCTTGACTCGTAAATCTAAATTTATCCCAACACGAATTGGTAACTCCAATATTTATCACTTTTAGATACTATTACACTAAACAGCAGTCTCTCAAACTATGGCACGCATATCAGTACTAGTGCGCGAAACTTTGGGTACTGATGCGTGAGCTTAGTGAAAAATTACCAATAATCTTATAACTGACCTAACACATTATCACCGAAAGAACGAGGAAATACCTGATGTCCAGCCCAAGATTCTTCAAACTTGACACATTCTTAATGAAGCACATGCAATATAGAAACAAATGTTATAGGCCTACTTATCACAAATTTAATTTTAGCGTCTCAAGATAAAAACACATTGCAATTCTGCGGGTAAATGCAAGATCATGATAAGTAACGTTTCCGTAGTTTCGATAAAAACAGGTTTAAAGCATTATCCCTTATGGAAGACTGTACAGAAACGTCATGTTTTGGACAACCAAATATTATGTCCAGACAACTATATTTTTAGAGAACAGAGCTGGACACCTGTAAAGTATTTTGGGAGAGTAACTTATTATTTTCTTGTAAATGCCTTGTCAGGTCTTGCATGCGTTCAGAAAATTGTGTTGGCACCGAACAAATAAAATAAACATTTCCGTTCTAATTCTAGGACACAGGTTTATTCCGATACGTAAAAACAATGACTTTTAAATTCACTTATTTAAAATATTGCGCAGATGTATTTGAAAAATAAAAAATTATAAAAGGTAAAGCTATCCCCTGTGCGATAGCACACATTCTCTGAAAGACGTATGTGGATATGGAGGTAGCGTTCCACGTATTCTCGACCTACAGCACGAAGTAAGGTGGGATGGTCACTGGTCAGTCTCACGCTCGACCGCCTTTACCTCCCAAGGTGTTCAAGAGTACCAAGGACACTTTGGTATTCAATATGATACACCTCAAAGCGCCAGGCATAGGAGCACTGAAACCTACAGCGTCCTGGACGGGATTTCAACTCTGGCCGCCAAATTGGTAGTCAAACGCGCTACTGAATGAGCCACGGCGACTCCATTCAAACATATAGAGAGCAAAAGTTAAAAAATAAAACAGCTATTTTTTCCTCTTGAAATGAGTGAATTATATTTATTACAGAATCTACACTGTAAAACATAGTTGTGTTAATTCAACACAATGCGGTGTCCCAGAGTGACTACCACTTTTGTGTGTTAAATCAACACAACACACGGTGTTGATTTCGGTACTGTGAAAAAAAAGTTTCGGGTGCAGCGACATTTGAACATGGGTTGCTCAGTTAGAAGTTCAGCGCCTTACCGATTTCGCTAAATTGTCAGACGGAAAGACCACTAGATTGAAATAGTATAGAGGCTAAAAAAAATGTTGCTGAACCCCAAACACAAACAAAGTTACTCTCACGACTTATGCCATGATTAAATCACTTCTCCATTGTTCAAATAGAGATCATAATCCCCATTTATTGAGAATACGTTCCATTTCTATGAAAGCAAGCGCAGTATTTGACATTTTGTTACGATAAGAAAGCAGTAATGCTGCTCAAGTGTTTCGCTGTCGCCATCTTACTTGCTTTCATAGAAATAGAATATTCTCAATGAATGGGAATTCTGGTTCCCAATTGACAAATATGAAGTGATTAAACCATGGGATAGGTCGTGCAAGTAACTTAGTTTGTTTTGGGGGCTCAGCAACATATATTTGATCCAATACACTGTTTGAATCTATAGTGTAGTCGTTTAATTCAAATGTTGTTCAGTAAATATCGTTTGGATCCAGTATCTTCTCTGTCTGACGATTTAGCCAAGTCGCTAAGACGCTCGACTTCTAACTGAGCAACCCATGTTCAAATCTGGCTGCAGAGGTAACTTTTTTTTCACAGTACCGAAATCAACACCGTGTGTTGTGTTGATTTAACACACAAAAGTGGTAGTCACGCTGGGACACCGCATTGTGTTGAATTAACACAACTATTTTTTACAGTGTAGATTTTAATTATTTAACTGAAATAATTTAACTACTTTGTTGTTCCATTATATTATTCAAGGTACATTTGCGTAGTGTATTGAGGGATCCAGGGAAAACCTCAGTCAAGATGCTCGACACCGGGAATCGTTGCCGACCTGGTAGGCGTGTGGGTTAGGACGCTAAGCCAGCGGCTTCAAGGTCCCGGGTTCGAATTCCGGCTGGGGCATAAATGTTTGTGATTGTAGAATTTAACTAGAACGTGACGGATAACCATGACGGGATTGAGGTTAAAAGTTACTAGAATAGCTGATACAAAATGAAGTTTACCAAAATTTTACCGCGAATCATTCTTGACACCTAATTGTAAGGCAAACACTATAACAAATGTTCTACCTCGTTGATATAATAAGTACTAGAATTCGCATAAACTTAAATATTAGGGTTAAAAAAATTAGTAATATTACTTGGTGCAACGACGAAAGTATCAATTTCGGTCTAAAAGTTTGAATCCCCTGAACTAAAAGGACATTGTAAATAATCTACAATCAACCATTAACCAATGTCATACATTGCATGATCTTTTAGTGGTCTACTTGTAGGAAGTTGATTCCAAAATCCTAATAATATTTTACCAGTTATCACGTAACATTTGCCTTTACTCATAGGGAATTGATATACAATACTTTTTCCAAATTGAGTAGAGCATGAACAACTTAAGGATTTAGAAAAGTCAATGCCAGTAAGAAGTATTTTGATTAGCATAGAGGGGTAGATCTGTATAGGTTTAGAGTCCGTCCCAGACGACTGCTCACTGTGGCCATGCATTAGGACGGCCCTGATCCTGTGCATATTGTTTACACAGGTAACTGAATTATTTTTGGCGGGGCCCCTGAAGCATTGGGACCCTGGGCTACAGCCCATTCAGCCCACCCGTTACTCCGACTCTGAGTAAGTAGGCTAACTGAGCGAAGCTGTGACGTCTGACTTCATGTTTTTGGCGAAATCTGCATATAATCTATTAGAATATCCTTAGTTGTGCCCAATAAAAGTTTTCCCATCTGAGAACTGAAGATTGTACAAAGATTTATTGATTTAAATATTCTTACAAATAGAGTTCTGGTTCAAAATCAAATATAGACCTACAGTTTTTAAAAAAGCGTAGAAAGTCAAAGGACAGTGCCGGATCTAGGTGGGGGCAAAATGGGACAAGCGCCCCGGGCAGCACGTTTAGGGGCGGCAAACAGCTAAAAATGAAAAAATAAAAGCTCTTAAAAAGCAAGTAAAATTACCTATTAAATTGAAATTGACGTAAACGTGTTCGAAATTTCAATATCGGTGCGCTAAGACATTTTAAATGTTATTCCATGCAACCTACCTTCATCTTTAAAATTCAAAACTGCTATTCAAGTCAGATAGGTCTACTGCCTTACTGGAGTTAGTAATAGCAATGCCACGACAGGCTCCAGAGATGATAACAAAAATACACATACGTGATGCAAGACAATGTTGTGACCGTCGCGTCAGCCGGTCGTGTTATTTGGCTAAAGAACGCTGGAAAGGGTGGCAAAAGAACAGTAGAAAAGGCGGTAAAATTTAACTTTGCCCCCATAGGAAAATGTGTAGATCCGGCACTGTCAAAGGTTTGAGAATTGCGGAATAAAATCTCTTTTCAGTTCAACATACATCTTGCTTTTTCTTTTTGTACTCAACATACCTTTTTTCACAGATTATAAATGGCCTCAATTTCTGGTTCTCAGATTTATTTTCCTTCAGAACAACACTGGCACTCACAATAAGTATCGCTGTTATGTAAAGCTATCAGGCGTCCTGATTAAGTATATTCACATCTTCAGATTCTAATTATTTTGGAAAGGAAATGTAAACTTTAAGCTTAATTTTGAACTGTAGAAATCTACAAAATAAGTGTTAAATAATTAAATGTGTTATCCGTACAAAATTTGTACGGATAACAGTGCAGTGTTTTCTTATGTATTTGTATTGTTAACAAGTACAATATAAGTTAGCAGGATAAATTAGCCCTTTTGAATAGTCGATGTACGGTAAGAGGCCTTCGTATCTACGGAGCGAGTGCGTGTGTGAGTTTTCATATTTTTGAAGATACTGGACAAATGACAAGGAATAATGAAATTTTGGAAAGCTGCCCCAATAATACATGTGAATGTGTAGCAAATGAACTATCTGAGATTTTATCATTGTTTATTTTAACTGAGAAGTTAGAACGTTCGTAATTGCGTAGGCGTATAACGTCATCATTCACGGGAAGTGTTTTATAATGCAAATAAATTTATATTGAAAATTGCTGTAGTTCATTTTCTAAAGAATGTGTATTTAGCAATATTTATTAATTGAAATAAATTGTCATATACAGTTATATACGATCATTAATATTTCCAATGTGTATCCATCGCATCTGAGTATCTGTATAGCATGGGGAATTTAATATCTGTTTTAATCATATAACATTAATTGTTAAATATCACGATGAATCCTTAGTAAATATGTGTGGGCACGGAATTTGGTCCTGGAAGTCTCTAATCATAATTCTTCAGTCATGACTTCCTCCGAAATTCCAAAATACTTATATCTGCTACTTCTACATACACGCCCCCAAGTAATATATTCTAGTTCAATGTTTGATTTGTTTAAAGGAAGAAAGATTCCGATATTCTCCGCCCAGTCAAATTCTTCATTGCGTCTTTTTTACGAAATATTTTCTCAGGAGGATATGAATAGTTGTAAGATACCTTCGGTATTGCAGTGACTAAGAAATTCCCCTCCCACTCTCCCCGTTTGAAATTGCACAAATCGAACATTGTTCCGGACAATGCCAATACAAAAACCTGATTAACGTTAGAAGTCCATAAAAACAAATTATTTTTGGTTTTATCAACCCTTATTCATAAATTATTTTTACATAGTCATTTTCATGAACTTTTAGATTTATTAACTTGTCGTTAGCTCAGGCGACGCCCAGCTTTTGAATTTAATCAATCCATTAAGAAGTAAAGAGAAGATATTTGCCCTGTCTTTTGATTCCGGCATTCACCTGGGTTGCTGAAGTAACTAGGAGAAACTATCTCCTCGATAGTGGGCGACATAATGGCTCGAAACCTCGAACCATTATGTCTTCCAGTGGTGATGTGAATCTACAACTTATTTCCAACACTAGACCAAGCGACTAGCTTATTTTCGTAATTTCTCAAGGGAGGGGATATTAAGAAAATCACATCTTTGGCAGTTATGCAACCCAACCCAACAACATTTAAAGAATGTATTTCGATGCTTCTTCCTGTAATTTTAGACCAGCACAATTATGCGGGGAAAATATTAGATACAGGAATAGATTATAACCTTGTAATTTGTTTAGTTCACTTATAATTCTAAAATAAATTTAGCCTCATTTCAAATTTCAGGTGGGATTTTATCAAGAATGAAGAGTTTCTCGCCCAATATTTACTAAGGTTTATGCTCTCACTTTGATGACAGGTTTCTCTTTTAGAACTGCCATTTCGTTCAGTCACATTTGAAAGTTTTCATTTTTGTTAGATATATTTATTTGCTTCAAAGTATAAAATATCATCTCTGACGTAGAAGTGAGTGCGGGTTGCACAAAATCTGAAACACTTTTGAAAAATTGGAAATCTGACATTGTAGTTTGAGTAGAACATTTCACTTTTATTAGTTTTGCTTTTCAGTCTCAAGTAGCGTAGAATATTTTATGTGGAAAGGAAAATTAAAATTCTACTAACTTGGCTGGCTGTTTTCTCGTGTCCAATGTCTTCATTTTTAAAATGATTCATGAAGTCTCAGACAACACTTTTGTTATATCGTCAGAGATGATATTTTATACTTTGAAGCAAATAAATATATCTAAC
>JAGDQP010045535.1:0-15567 GCA_022664845.1 Lepisma saccharinum
ACTGTTCCTGTCTCCAATAATGTCCTTGATAATTAAACTTGATGCATTTCATTCTCTGTGTGTTCAAGCTGTCCAGCTGGTGGTCGTGATTCTTAAAAGTGTTTTGAGGCACGGACTACCGTACACACTTACAATGTATACTACTTATTCGATGTATGTAGATTCTACTTATGATCTGTTAACTCTATATATATAGAGAAGTGCTACGTTTGAAGAAAACTCCTCTTCCCTTGATTTCAGGTAGGTACTAGCTTTTCCTTATTTCTTTCTTGTTTCCCCCGCAGGTTTTGAATCCAGACCTTGCATTTACTAGTCTGGTACGTTACTCATTAGACTACGGAAACATTTTATTATGTTTGATTCTCACTGAGGAAGGAAAATGTTAATAGTTATAGATAAATGTATTAAAAATATACACATAAGAATTAATGAATGATGTTCAGAACCTTTTTTAATCCTGATTTTCATTTGGTTATCAATGTGATTTAAGTGTGAAGTAGCGCACTTCTTTCGGGAAATAAATCATAATATTTTGAATGATGTATTTCCGTTGAAAGTAAAGTCGTTTTGGTCTATGAATTTTACTTGACCTAAATATTTACACTAAGCACTGACTTCCAGCGATAAATAAGAAACATTTTCTTTTCACAATAAATTAAATAATTAGAAATCTATCGTAATTTATTATCAAGTGACACAAACACTTTTAGTAAAAAATCATAAGGTATTCAGTATTCTCATATTTATTTATTTACACACTAAAACTACTGCATTTGTCTTCTTTAATTACTAGCTTCTGTTTGAATAAATAAGCAACTCCAAAACTAGAGAAGCTTTGAAGGTAACAAATCTGAAGCTCTCACGAAGTACAACGCGCCATGAAATCCAACTTGTTCTTGGTGTTCCCTTCCAGCAACATCCGTGCTTGACATCTGTAATGACTAACGCTCCATCATGTTGAAATCAAACACCTCACAACTGTGCTAAAGCACTTTCTCATCACAAACGTTTTCAACCATTTGCTTTTCACAGATTTTCACCATTTTCAAAACATTTCTTTTTCATATTTTCTCCTTTCTATGTTCGTATTTATTATATTTATATTTAGAAAATATTAGATAATGTTTTAATACTTGTCTTCGCACTACATATTATTATCCTTCTTCTCTATTTAGCTCGGTCTTATCTGTCCTTGGTAAAAAGAACTGGGCTTTATCCCTTCTCGATTAAAAAATCAGAAGCCTTCTTTATTAGAAGGCAGGAACAAATCTCTTCTTGATTAAATAGTCAGGAGCAAATCTTTCCTAGATTAAAAAGTCAACAGTACAATCAGCGAGAAAAGTTTGTGTCCAGTCGTAAAATTTCTTCTCCGAATAAATTTGAAATGGATTGACCGATTTTTGTACGTTTTTTTTGTAACGTGAAGAGAGTGTTATTGTCTGTAATTTACAGAAAAACTGTACACAAATCGGTTTATCCATTCCAGAGTTACTTGGAAAAGAAATTTTCGAGTGGGTACAAACTTTTGGCGCTGACTGTACGTATCTCCTTGATCAAAAATGTTGGAGTAATCTCATCTAGAAAAAAGACAAAGAAAACAGCCAGAGGTACAAAGATAAATTTCAACCCTTCTGATATGATATGATATGAAATGATATGATATATTTATTTAAACTGATAAAGTCAAGGCTGTATAATCTGATAAGTTTCTATCCTCCTGATGTGATATTTATTTTAAATGACACAGTAAAGACTAATTAGCCTTTTCTTCTATCCTATATTTCAAGCATATAGATTCTTTTGTACTCTAAGTTATTGTATCGATTATTTCTGGGACTGGTATCATGTAAAAAATAAGACTAAATAGTCTTTACTGTATCAGTTTAAAAAAATATCATATTAGAATGATAGATATAAGTTTATCAGACTATATAAACTTGACTGTATTAGTTAAATAAAATATAATATTTATCAAGTTTTTAGTTGTCACAGGTTCTTTATGTAAAAAGAAAAGTTGCTTATCTTAAAGACATTCTGTATGAAAGAATTCACAATTGTGTACCTGATCAGCACGGTTCAATTTGAATAGGTTTCACTCTTAAAGAAGTAGCTCCCAATGTGTTAAAAATTCTTCCTCAAGCAGACTAGTTTCCTTGACTTCTGTGCTGGTCAGAGGGGATTTTTGTGAAATGTCATGAATATTAAACGAACTATAAAAGCTAGTTTCCAGGATGTCGTCCTCTGTCAGAACCGCAGGTTTTGGGATTATTTAATTATTAAAAACGGTAGCTCATTCCTTCGTATGAATTCTTTACAGTAATTAATGTTACTTTCTTTTTAGGTGTTGGGTTATTAAATAGGTAATTTAGATTCCCTCTTTTGTTAAATTATGGATAATTAAGACAAGGATATAAATATACAAAGAAATGGAAGCCTACTCTAATTTCGCAAAGTAAATAAAGTTATTATATTATCTTGATGAAACCATAGTTTGCTTCATTGTCGTAACTAGAGATTCAAATTAAGCCGTAAAACCTAAGGTACAAAAGTTTCAACTTGAGGATGCTTATTCTACCGAACATCTAAAATAGGATAACCCTTAATTATGGTAATCTTAAGTACACAATTTTGTATAAGGATGGAAAGTAAGAATAGAATGCTTCATTTAAAAGTTAAAAAGCTCTTACTGAGTCAAAGGGATGTGAGAAGTTATCCTTCCTGCTACTAATTAGAAAAATGATAGTTTATTGTCTTACCAATGAGACTCTTGTAGTAATTAACTTGGTATCTTGAAACAACGTTATTATACTTTAGCAATTCAACCCCAAAACCACACATATATACACAAAAGAGCATGCTTAATATGAATATCTTAGTACAAAGTTATGGAAGTACATCTTAAAAATAATAAATAAGTGTGTGCTCTATTCAAAAGTCACACTTGCGCAATAATTCTGGCCTAGGTTTTTTCTCAGTCACACCTCGGAAACATCCGGGAATGGTATCTACAAACTAGGCCCTGGCCGACTACCTTCCACCTTACATTCCCCTACCCTACCCTACCCTGGCCTGAGCCTGAGATGCCTACAGACCATAAATAAATTAAAAAACATTATCTGGTATAGTGACAGCAGATCTTTTCAGTTATTCTTTGAAACAAATTAATAGCAAGTACCATAATATAAAAATGTATGTGGTTTCCAAAGAACAGAGTAGTAACTAGGAGCAACGAATATACGCAATATATTTGTTATTTAAGAAGGGTGTTTCTCTTTCATTGTGTCAGTTTAGAAGTGAACGCATGAAGTATAGGAGAAAATTTAGTGTTAAAAAAACGTTGAAGTAAAACTGAGCAATAGTAATCGTTGGTTATTTTGTTTTGTATATGAAATATGTTTGCTGTTTCTTTTGAGATGAATTCAACATATAAAGAACTTTTCAAATTTCCATTTAGGTAGGGCGCTAGGCCTTTGGGTGATATAACAAATTTAGAAGTAATAAATTTGATCATTTTGCATAAATTTAATTTTCCAAAGTCTACATGACTTGCGTTGTTTCCAGTGGTTGAATGGTTTTGCTCGATACTTTGTAATCAATGAGCTTTGGGTTGGATCCACGTTGGGGGGAAAAAGTGGTTCGGAATTCATTTTAAACTGTAGGTCCTGTTCTTAGGACATCTTTACACGATAGGAGACAATGACATAACATTATCGGCTCAACTTGGTCAGAGAACCTTCTTCGCATCTGACCACTACACCAATCACCATCATCATCATATGGATTATATTGCCTTCAGTGTTACTTTTTGCTTGCGAATTGAAAATTTTCTTTTTTCTTTTTATAAATGTCTTTATTATGCACAGTAAAAAACAATTTCTTAAAATTGAAAAAAAAAGTTATCTGTGCACCGAGAAAGAATTTTCTTAGAAATGAGAAAGCAACATTCTCATTTAATTTAAAATAAGAGCATATCGGTTTGTAAATATGGTAGCCAATCTTGTTTCGTACCAGATATGTTCTCATTTTCCACTAAATGAGAACATACCAGTTTGGAAACAAGACTGACTATATTATTTACAAACCGTCATGTTCTTATTTTCAATTAAATGAGAATATTGATATCTTATTTCTAAGAAAATTGTTACTCGGTGCACAAATAAGATTTTTTTTTCTCAATTTTTAAGAAACAGTTTTTACCGTGTGGACACTGATTCTCTCATGACAATAGCACTTAACGTACGCTTTCTACGGTTTATTCAGTCATGTGGGTAAATGTGTGATCCAGTATTTCGAGCACAGCAGCCTTCTTCAATGTTTTAACCTGTTTTGACTCACCAGAGTGAAACCTAGACAAAATCACCAAACAGCTTAATCGTTCCCTTATACTTCTGTATCTCCTTTGTATAAATTTAGTTTGGTAGGAGGGGATAGATAATTTGTCAATTGCTATATGTATGTACAGGGTGTTTAATGAGGTAATTAACCAAACACTTAGTTTGTAGAAAAAGAATTAGTGATAAAAGATACACTTAAGCAATCAGACTTTCTTCGGAATGGGCTCAAAAGTTAATTAACTGATAATATTTCCAAAGCGTTTTGCCTTCCGTTGCCACAAGATGGCGAATTCAGGTTTGAAGGTTCTCTATGGCTTTGCCTAACCCTGGATTATATCGAGTTACAGTGAGAAAAACCTCAGTGATGAGCTCATTCACAGTCTTAAGGGGTGTTTTGTAGACTAAATCTTTCATCATCAGGGAAAGACGTCACAATGGTTTGCGTCAGAAGAATCCAAGGTTATGATTGGGGTAGTATAGAGAGCGAACACGTTGTTCCAATCTGGTTTTCTATGGTCCTACAATCATTTTGAGTACGATGGAGAGGTGCACTATCGTGCTTCTTCCACATTTTTCGGTAACGTGGATGATCTTGGTACACTCACGTTTCTTTACAAACATCAAGAACAGAACCATTTGTCTCAAATTTGCTACAAGGGTCAGAACTGTTGACTATGATGGCTTTAGAAGATGCTTGTAATACCTGTCGACCATAGGCGGCGCCACAGTGGGTGCAGTGGGTGCAGCTGCACCCACATTAACTTCGATTTTCAGATTTCCTACAATAATCCTTTCTAGTTTGTATATTATTTTTATTATTATATTTATTTATTTATTATTTCAGTTTGTATATTATTAGTCTCTCATAAGTTACTTGCTATCATACAGTGTTTTTCTAGTTTTTTTTAAGTAAAATTTAGCGATTATTTTTGAGATCTTAAGGCTCAATAGTGCAGAGCGTTCTGGCAACAATGTTAGGATGTGTTGGCAGAGCATCTTCGGTGAACAGTGCGATGTAATTGCTAGTTGAGTTGTTATTGTATGTACGCATGTCGGCATGTCAATTTGCCCTTAACATGTTTAAATCAAAACAACAGGGAACGTTGCTTGAGTTGATAAAAACCACATCTTCAACTTCAAGCGAAACTGATGGTAAATCATCGTTTAATAGGGAGAAGAAATTGGCAGAGGATAAAGATGCGTTTGATGATATCTTCAGTAATGCAGAAGAAAAATGCACGGAAATTGACATTAGTGTTCCGCCACCTAGAATGCGAAAAATCTCTTCATTTGTGGACGACTCACAAAAAACAGGTATTTTTGCGGAAACGACAAAGGAGGCAATCAAGTATTGGACATTCTATCCTTTATTGGATAGCCTTATTCTGGGGCTTAACACAAGATTTTCTCAAGAGACTATACACCTCATTCAAGTAACTGGGAAAATTGTTCGCCTTGCTCATTGTAATAGTACTGATTATCAAGCAGTAGCAGAACGTTTTGGTCTAAATGCGTCAGAAATTGAAGCTGAAATCAGACTTCTACGAGCAAGGCGCTTGAACAATCCTCCATCTACAGTTCTTGATTGGCTAAAGTGGTTGCAAAAATCCGGAAGAGAAAGGGTATGTGAATTTCTACAGATTGATGAGAAAGTTTTCAGTGATTCCGGTTACTAGTTGCTCATGCGAACGGAGTTTCTCCAAGATGAATTATGTTAAGTCCAAACTAAGATCGACTATGCTTCAACAGAGACTCAACTCCATAATGTCGCTTTCTGTTGAAAAGTCGATTTCAGTGAGCATAGATATTGAAGATGTCATTGAAGAATTTAAAGCCATGGTTGCATTCAACAGAAGAATGACCTTATAAAAGCTCTTGTAATTGATGCTATTGCAAAAAAGTACCCTTGTACACTTAAAAATTCTGATATTTCTTTGATAAATCCATAACTCACATACACGTGTATCCATGTATGAAGTTTCTTTAAATGTGTACATAAAAGTTTTTATTGCGTACCATGTTAATATTTTTTACTATGTCTTATCCCTTCCCAGCCTGCACCCACATTACCAAAATCCTGGCGCCGCTTATGCTGTCGACCACTTAATCAGTATTCAGAAGGACTTTGGTTTGTTTGATAATGAGTTTTCACAAGAACAACGTTCGTTTGAATACACGATTTTGACAGTTCATTGGAACATAGTCAAATCAATGCTGAATCAATTACCTACAAGCACGTGGTCGAAGAACAAGTAAAAGTGCTGCCCTCTCTTGCGTATTTTAAAAGTTATTCCAAAACTAAATGTTCGGTTAATTATTGAACACACGGTGTATTCTCTACGATTGAAAGAAGTTGACTTTTCAAAGTTTGGGCAATGTTACTTTAGTAGATAACTGCTTTTAGTATCAATTCAACTTAAAATTTTCATTATTAAAAATAAAACCGCTCATCAACGTGTATTTAATACAATTTTCTCCTCTATATTTTGCTCATCATTTTATTTTTCTGTCATGTCTCTGAACATAAATTTTCCTTCACCGTCAATTATGGCATTGATATATACCCTTTATTTCACATCTTAATCATCAAATAGTATTTCTCTTTCACTATTCATGTTATGAGTCCAAAATTAATCTTCTGATGAGAGGTGGAGTGGAGGTTTGTCTTAAATTTCTACTATTGGTTTCCCGTTTCCTTGAGTTGTAATCTTCTGCTTCTCTTCTTTTCTCTTCTGTCTCTCTGTTTTTCCCTTTGTAGTGGGTGGGTTACTTCTGTTTGTTATTTTCTCCATCTTCTACGTTGTTTGCGTTTGTTTCTCTCTGGAAAACTGTTTTATTTTCCTTTGTTTCTGTTGTTCATTCTATGGCTGACTCTTCTGTGAAACTCAGGTCTTTGACCTCACTTTCTTCAATGGTTTCAACTTGCTTTTCTATTTTTGTCAAACAAAGCTTTCAACGACGAAGATTAATCATGTTTCTTTTTATTTCGGATACAGCAATTAGGGCGTTCCTCAAGGTTCAGTTCTTCTAGCCACATTTACTTTCTGTATTTGTCAGTATTGTCACTATCATTGTCAAAAAGACTTACAACCTTAAAATGTTGTGATGTACCCTAGAGATGCATCAATGTCCATGTGAATATTTATGTACGTCAGGTTTATGCGTGTAGGATGAGTGAATTTAATAGATGTAATAGAGTACTGCATGGATAACGCATATACTGTACTACCATATCCTAATGTTTCCTGTAATGAACAAACAAATTATGAAAATAATTTCGGCTGCAAACAATTTTTGTATGGCAGATGAAAAAAGAAAGAACCTTAAATTGACTGAATTATGTGAGTATGACACTACCTTAGGTAAATTATTATTACATGATGATTATCTAAATAGCAAAACATAATTCTATTCAGTTCCTTTCCTTACAAATGTGCTCGAAATATAATTTCTGTTGTGGTTTAGATGCAACATCCAAATTAAACATCCTGTCTTTTAATGTTTAATTTAAATTTACTTATGGCATTTAGGCATCTCACTCAGGTTGAGCCCGGGATAGGGTGAGGGACAGGATGTTGGCTAGGGCCTAGTTAGTAACATTCTGGCATTTTCCTGGTGTAACTGATGGAAACTATGAAAAACTTCTATCAGGATAAGCGGCCGCTGGGCTTGTTCCCAGGACCTTCCGAATGCTAAGCCAATGCTGTACCAACGGAGCTACGGCCGCTCGGTTCTTTTAATGTTGTTTCAAACAATTACAGCCTTTCTCATAGTGAATTTTATTTAGTCTTTTTGTTTAGAGGTAAGCAAACATAGTTTTTTTAACGATAGGGCCTAAACTATTATTTTAATACACTAAAAATATGTAAACTTTACCCATAAAAATAGGCAATCTGTTTGCCAGGCCACAATCTATATCAGTTTACATGAACATGGTTTGTAAAGTACTCACCAAAATTGTAAAATTAAATACATTTATTATGATAGGATGAATTACATAGCACATATGCAGAAGCACAAAACGCATTAGCTGGTATTCTGAAAATTTAAAGAAAATTTATAGAATTGAAGAATTATGAGTAATAAATATTTCTTAATGTACAGTACTTGTAATTTAAATTCTTTAATTTTAAACCTCATTGTTTAATATCTCGGATTCCCAGCTAGCGTTTCTTGCACCTATGTAAAGTACTGGGTCTATACAAGCTGACTCATCGGGCAGTTTGAATCTCAAACATCAAAAAAGTTATAGATAGATATAATAATTGTAGGTAGCAAAACCCATTTCCTCATCGTCTTTCGTGGCACCTGGCGGCCGAACTAGGAGTGAAATTATTGTTTCTGCATTCAATTTAACAGCGAAAAGCACAGAATAGAATGCGAACTGAGCATCTGATACTGCATATTATTGGTCCGCAAGACTTTAAATATATTGGTCATGGTTTACTAACATTATTTAATTCCTAGTTCAGCCGCCAGGTGGCATGAAAGATGCTGAAAGAATTGGTTTTGCTATTCTACAATTATTTTATCTGTGACTTTGTTTGTGGTTTGGGATTTAAAATGCCCGATGAGTCAGCTTGTATAGCTCCACTTGAAGGGTATCGGGAGAAAACAGGGTAAGTCCATTCCTAGTGATTTTGTGCTGTATAGGTTATCCTATTGGGGAAAATCGGAGCTATAAAACTGTCAAATAACGAAGTGAAAAAAACACATAAATAAGCACAGGAGGCCATATTACATATTTGTTGAGTCGTTTAAACTTTAAGAGATAAAGGAATTAAAACTTGATTTTCTCAATAAACCTGTTTTCTCCCGATACCCTTCAAGTATGTAATACAGCTTATGACGGAAGCACTCCATTTTAGAATTTCGCTGGATAGCTTTACGAAATATGTGTAACGTTAACTACACTACGGCTTGGAAAACAGATTTGCCAACGTTTGTTGTAAAGTTACCTACGATTTTTTTTTTGATCGTGTGGGTGATTGAATGTTTTTACTGCCTTAGAAAAAGAAAGAAAAGAAAAGTGAATCTGGTACTTCAATAAAGTGAAGTGATAAAACACATGACCTATCGACGTGCCATGGTTTCCAAAAAAAAGTTATCCATAAAGAGAAAGGTTTTACTATATAGGAAGGGAGGATAGCTATCACAGTAGTATAAGTTAATCATAGTGAATACATAATTAATTTGTAAAACAAAGTAAATTGTCAAATACACCACTCTCGACGCCAATGATGTACACACGGATTCAAAAAAATGACGATAGGAAATTTTCTAAGGTCATACAATTGCACAATCCGTCTATACCGAGTCATCATGCTATGAAAATTCAAAATAAACTACCCGCATTTTACAATTAGGATGTAATATTTGTTCAGTGTTGCCAGGTTATTCAACTTTATTTGTCACTTTCTATGCTCTGAAATAAAAATTTCGAGCTATGTTCAATTAATCAGAACGAAATTGATATGTTCTTCCATAACATATTTTTTCAGAATTGGTGACTTACACTAACTAATATGATTTTCTAACACTCATACAGAAAACATATCGATTTGCAGTTTGCTTTTACATTTACAAATAAATTACGGTCAGTAATGTTGTTACGGTATGGAGCCTGGAACCCTTTCAGTGTCCTATTACACACGGAGAACTTGTCAGTATTAACAAAAGTAATAAATAAATCAAAACTTATAATAGATGTAATAGATTTTATAGACATAAATCTATAAGATATATTTTATAATGTACTGGTGGGGACGGAGATCTATAATGGTGTGAGTCACTCGTTGTGATTGCATATCTAACCAGTTTTCAGAAGATTGTCACAAAGGCACAAAATTTACCACTGAAATGACGAGTTACACTATACTGATTTCATACATACGTCACGATCAGACAGTGAATAGTTTCATTTTAAATCTGCACATAATGTTATTTTATATTACAACGTTCTTGTTTTATACTGTAGTTAGTATGAAACAGAGCTGAAACCGGGTCACTTTTTCACCCAGTGATCCGTCCTCACCCGGACATAGATAACCCGATTGACCCTGTGACCCGTTCCGAAACCTGACCTGATTGACCGGTCTGGACCGGGTGACCTGACTGACCCGGTCTTGACCTACATAACCAGACTGATTTTTGTGATAAGGCAAGCCGCTGAGCGAATACTGACTACCGCCCAGACCCCGCGACCACCTCTGTCGGCGTTTATTTGCACAACCCTCAGGCCGTGGGCCGTGGTGGCTCAATTGGTAGAGAGTTTACCTCTGGTGCTAGGGGTCGTAGGATCGTTCCCTGCTCATGCCATGTGTGCTTTGCGGTGGACAAACACCGTGTGCCTGGGTTTTCTCGGGGTTCTCCCGTTTCCCCCCACTTTCTTCATTCCACCAATTCATCCCATCATTATCCATCCGGACTGAGCCAAAGTTGCCTAAGGGCCTTAAACCTAAATCCAATTCAAATGAAAACCCCTGGAGCTATTTTTGTTCTTTCCGTTGGATATGAGAATATTTCCATATGCTATTACAGTGTTCGATTTGCTATACATTACGAAGGGGGAATCCTAAGACTAGTGGTTGCTGGTAATTTCAATATAGTGCCTGTTTTGGTAGAAATATAAAGATTTTATCCCAGGTTGGAGTGATATTCGGAATCAGTAACCAGGGATAAAATCCCCACGCACCAGGGAAAATCCTCGGCATCCCCCCGGCAAATCGAACACTGTACTATTACTATTGTTAGGAGCTTTTCGGCGTGGAATGTTTCGTGCTCTGGAGATAAAACTCCTTTCTGGGTCACCCCCTGGAAAAAACACTGTTCAAACGCAACAGTGTATAATAAGAAAAGAATAAAAACTCTTACCTGTCTTCCTGGTCACTTGGTCGAAATAGGGTGACCGGGTCAGGCCGGGTCTCAAGCATAGACCCAGCCAGCGTTCCGATCCAAAACTTGACCCGATTGACCCCATTACCCGTTTCAGCTCTAATATGAAGACGCAGAGTACTAAAAAATATTTGACAGCAATATTTGTTGCGTATTATATATTTTCTTAATTCACTTTAGCGCTACTAAGGAATGAATGCAAAAAGAAAACAAACTATAATTCATGAATTGATTTTTGAATTAAAAACCGTCGAAAAAATCAACAGAAAATGGAACTATGTACAAACATCAGAAACGAAACAGTTTCTTTGAAATCGGAGAGATAGTTGTAGGTATTGAAATATCAAATAATATCATAAATTTACTTACCTGTAGCAGAAGCCAACAAAGGGAAAGAGAGAGCATGGATAGCAGACGTTAAGAATAAATTACGAGAACGGCCCAACAAGATACAAGCGCCCGCTCACAGCATTCCGAGAAGCTAGGGTGCTTAGAAAGCAAGGCAGAACATACACAGAGGGGATTTAGTTAATCCCAAAGACTAACTTGGAATCGTGCTCATTAATATCGCTTACACTTAGAAAATGGATGGCAGGACAGCGGAAGTAGCTTTCCAAAATATAAGAGTTGATAAATATGATTGTAGCAACTCAAGAAAGTTGCACTGAAAGTATTCCCAAATTAATGTGGCGTGTTTTGAATGTACCTATAAAGAGTTTAGTTCTGCGAGTAACGTGAATGCAGTAAACAATCTGAAGGTTTTGACTTGTTTAAACAATGAAACCAAATGCTTGCTTGTTTCTTCCAACTTGCAATAGTCAGGCTTGAAGATGACACAACATGAAAACTCTGTCCTCACACAGTAAAAAACGGTTTCTTAAAATTGAGAAAAAAGTTCTTATCTGTGCACCGAGAAATAATTTTCTTACACATGAGGTGTCAGCATGTTCTTTTAATTGAAAATTAGTACTTTTCTGTTTAAAATAAGATTATTGATCTTATCTCCAGATCTGTATGCTGCCATTGCCAATTAAATGAGAATGCTGATGTCTCATTTCTAAGAAAATTGTTTCTCGATGCACAGATGAGAACCTTTTTCTCAATTTTAAGAAACCGTTATTTATTGTGCAGGAGGGTAAAAAACTACTAGCTCTCACGTTTTGTGTGGGGAAGCCAAATACTTGTTCAAACCACAACAGACATTCCGCATTTTCTTCTTCGCCTTGTCACTTCACAATCCAGAAAACTACAGTTGATGATAGCGCCTTCCCTCAAATTTTATTGCTTTCAATTCTTGCTAATGTGAAATGTTGGCTCATATATACATATATTTAACTTTTAGATGTATCAGTTCCTCAATTCTGATCAGGTGGAGTTCTTAGATTTTGCACATTACATCCACATTTTCTCAAGCTAGGTTTGCGTTAACCATTATTTTGTAAAGACAGTTCAACAAACTACGCAATAACCACGTTTACAACTGAAGACAACAGGAAAAAAAAGGCACTGTGTCCATTTTCTTGATTTTACAGTAGAGGGGTTTAAAAAATTACAATTATAGCTGCACTTCAAATAAAGATTTGCTTGTAATAGACGGACTATGCATATTCTCTTCTTGCACGTCAGTTTGTTTAAAAGCTTGTTCGAGTGGGCTGCATTACTTGAACTAGTACACATTAGTGCATAATTTTTCGTTTGAGTGGGTAGTATAACCCAGTTTAAGCTGCACTTCAACCGTTCGGATTGCCGGCGCGAGTGCAAATAGTGTAACCCAGTGCAAGCACTTTCTGCCCCTGCTCGGGAGAGAATGTAGGTAGGTGCAGACAATTGACAGTCGTGCTGCGTTCTCAGTATATGTGTGAGAGAAGGGGGTTACAGATGGCGTTGTGTGCTAGCAGAAGGAAGTAAGCACCTGCCAGTTTGGGCGAGAATTGCACGGGATTGTATGAATAGACACTGTGACGTCGCATCCACGTACACAGTTCTGTACTACCTTACACTTCTAGTGCAGATAGTGCAACACGGAGCAGGCACACCCGAACGAACCTTAAAAGACGCTTCAAAGGGCAAAAAGATGAGACTTATCTTATTTTGGCCAAAAATGGACAAAGTACGTTCTTTTCCTGTGATCTTCAACTGTAAGAGGTTAGTTGTACGTTTGTCACATGGAAGTCTCATGAATGTTATAGGCTAATTAGTACGTGTTTATAAGTATTTTCAGTTTCCTTTGTTTGAACCTTTCCGTGATTTTTTTCAAAATAGAAAGGAGAGTTGTTTTTTTCATGTTATCGAGCCTTTCTTACCAGTTTTACATTCAGCTACAACTATGCGTTTATGTATTGAAAAGGAGAAAATTATGTCACCATCCCTCATGAATGTTTACCCTTTTCTCCTTTCTATTTTGAAGCACAACAGACTTATAAGTTCATTCAGTTGGATACGAATCCACAGCCGCTGTTAATGCCACGGTATTGATCACTTATCCAGTGTAACATTTTTAATTCTTAAACCTAGGTCTTAAAGTTAACCGTGCATCTGGTCATTATGAAATCCTAGCTATAAGCTTGGAATCAGTTCATATACAATTTACAAAATACTATTATTAAATTGAAAAGTTATCTCCTATAGTCTTTACAACAGTTGCGGGTTACACATCGTATATGATAATTGCTTTCTTATGTTTTTCTTGAGGAGCGAAAGTTAAATGGTAGCTTGGCCCCTACTTCAACCCAGTCATCCCAGTCATTGTATCATGCAATAGAGAGAACACTATGGATAACCTCAGTCATGATGGCACAATCAGGGTTTGAACATTCGTTTCCTCCTAGCGTCGATCCCTAGGCAACAAATTTTGCCACAAGACCACCAGAGCTGGATTGTCCTCCCTGATAGTTACGAGTCAAAATTGTTATTATACTTGCTAATTTGTTCGCTCTTCTGTAAATTTTAGATATGTTTTCCGATGCCAAAAATTTAGTGAAGAAAATTCAATATCAACACGCAGGGTTGCCTTTTCTTGCATCGAAATATCCTGTGGTCCTCAGGAAGATCTCTGACAACAGGGAGAACAAGACAAAAGCTTAGAATACGGAAATGAAAATTCAATTGACCAGTTCATTCCAACTGAATTAATGATGTTCCTTGTCGTCTCTTTATTGCCCATAGATTTCACTCTATGTCTGCGTCTTCGGATGCGTTTCGGTGCACGCACATTAGCTTGATGTTTTTTTTTTCTGTAAAAAAAAAACTCTAACAAAATATGAGGCCGTCTAAAGTATAAGATGCACAAATAGATTCTGTTTCCTGTCAGAGAGATCGCAGGAAATTCGAGGTCCAAGGATTTTTACCATGTAAGATGGTCTATCTATCTCGTATATGTGTTTGTGAGCTTGTGTGGGTTTTGTGGTAGAAGGGGGTCACCGAATGGAAGTTTGGACGTATACATAGGATGGTCCGTTGAATGCAAAGAAGTAATACTGTGTTCCGCAAACGAAGACTGGAGTAGAGCTCAGGAAAAGGACGACTTTTCTTTCCCAGAAGTAAGGACAGACATGGCGAAGGAAACAAACGACATACGAGAAACGATAATGGCTTTTAGACTTGGTTCCGGAGAAAGAATTTGGAAGTGAAATGAATGGCCTGAGATATATCTCAGAAGACAACGTTGTCCGCCGTGACGTTTACGAGAAGTGCTTCTTTCTGTATGTACCTAAAAAAAATGCTGGAGAGTTTTCTTCAGCGAAAGGGTTGAACATCTGTTATCCCCGCCATCTTAAAGTATTTGACAAACGAAAGAAACAGAGAAACAGTAATATTTCTTTACGATAACAACACATTATTATCCTTCTCGGAGGGCCATTTCCTCGGTCATTTGCGTTGAAGGTACTCTAGTATACACATTTAGAAAACCAGCTCTCTGCAATACTAACATACGAATGCATTTGAACTAAGTGCATTAGCTCCTTTCAGTCGGGACAAAGATACAAGCAACAAAATAGAATACGACAAAATTACATAATCATAAATGCATGTGCAATTATATTCATGTGAAGTACTTTACAATACAGAATACAGGTTTTGTTAAGCCAAATGTACAGAGCCAAGGTACACTCAGATCCAGAGAAAGTGGTCCATGAGAAAATTTTCTACATTTAAATTTTAACACTAAGTTTTTAATGTTGAACGAATATTTAATACAGATTTAAAATAAGCGTTTTCACAGATTGCTGTATAACTTGCTCCAATGATGCTAAGTTCCTCAAAATTTTGTACTTAAAATGATGCCATTTTCTGTTGACCCGAGTGTACTTTAACTCTTTTCTTGTCTTCAGATTATTGT
>JAGDQP010045536.1:0-15567 GCA_022664845.1 Lepisma saccharinum
GAGACAAACTTCCACTGATTCCTCCAGGACGTCACGTCCCAGCTGTAGTACACCACTAGCGCCACACTGCGTCCCATTCACGTACTTATTGACTGTAGTTGTATATACTGTGTATTACGGAAAACTGTTGATCATAATAAAAACACTCGGAAATAAATGCTATTCTAGTATTCTTCGTAAACAGAATGAAATAATCTGTATTTCTCTATTTGCCACCGTTCTCTAACAGTGAACAAAAGAATGGCGTGACATGTTCCAAAAACTACGAAATTTAACTTTATCAATATACATAATAGTGGGATAGTTTTGCGGGAAAATATATCTCTTCAGGATACCAGTCTGTCCTTTTCAGACCAGTAAATATAGGTCATGATAAATATAAAAAGGTCGGGACAGAGGTTTTCTCTGGCTGTGGGTGGGCGTGGCAAACTTTTTCCAATATGGCCGCCCTGTAAGGCTATGTGTGGATGTAAGTCAGGTACAATGTGTCCCACAAGAAGCAATATTGGTGTCTATTTATAGGTTTTCGAGGTCTATTTATAGTTGCTTTTTTAACATGTCAGTCGTACATTCAAGTGCCGAAAGTCGCAATGTTTTATTATGGCCGTCCTGCAATTCTACACACGAATGGTGTTAATGTACTAAATTTTAACACAGAGCAGTGATCGCTCCTTGACTACTATTTTAGCGTGTTATTTCAGCAAAAAGAGTCCTGAACTAGTAGTAGTGACTCTCACGCCTCTACCGAACTAATGCTACTCCATCAGGGGGAACAGTTTGTCATTGCTTTACAATACAATTTTTCAACGAGAAAAAGCACATAGCTACTTTCATAATAGAAAAGCGTGTCGGCTATTTGATTTTATGGTCTCATTGCAATCAAATAAATGAAACTTGACTTGGACAATATTTATTTATGCTAATCAGCTGAACGTTTTAGAAACGAAATTTGACTTGGATGATATATATTCATCTTAATGTGTTCAACGTTTTAATAATATCAACAACAACGGACAAATAGGGTACAATAATTTTAACTGTAACGGAGCTATGCAACGAACGCGATTGTTCACGTTTAGTCATAAACCTTGCAATTTCTGTACTTCTTTTGCCTGGCCGCATTAGCAGAAATCCAGCTACCAGAATAAACGAATTCCGATAAATTGAATTTTGTGTTTTGTTTCATTCGGACAAATATTGGAAGTGCACCCTTTTAGGAATCCCTTGTTCATGTAAAAAGGGAAACAAGAGTTTTTAGGTGTATTTAAGAGTAGGCTGAAGAGGTATGGGTATTGCAAGATTTGTTCCAATTCTTACAGTATTTCTAGGATAGACCCAAGAGCCGAACCACGGCATTTTACGGAGAAATATGCACTCCTCTATTCCCCCCAAATATGGAATGATTTCTATTGTAAATATTTTCGTTATCAGGGCAACATGTGGATTTATTGATGTAAATTTTGTACGAATCAGACAAATTTGAGAGGGTTTGCCCCCTGGACCCCCCTTGTGTGTGTAAATATAAAATAGTATTTTTATTGCTTTTCATCGTAGGCCAAAGGGCTATGGATCCTGCAAGATTGGTTCCAATCCTTCCTGTCTTTCTAGGCTAGACCCAAGAGCCGAACCATGGCATTTTATGCAGGAATATGCCCCCTCTATTCCCCCCAAATATGGAGTGATAATTTTTCGAAAATTATTTTCGTTATCAGGGCAACATGTGGATTTAATGTTGTAAATTTTGTACGATTCGGACAAATTTGAAAGGGTTTGCCCCTCTAGCCCCCCCTTGTGTGAGTAAATATAAAATAGTATTTTTTTGGTTTTTCATTGTAGGCCAAAGGGCTATGGATCCTGCAAGTTTGGTTCCAATCCTTAAAGTCTTTCTAGGCTAGACCCAAGAGCCGAATCATGGCATTTTATGAAGGAATATGCCCCCTCTATTCCCCCCAAATATTGAGTGATAATTTTTCGAAATTTATTTTCGTTATTAGTTCGACATGTGGATTTAATTTTGTAAATTTTGTACGATTCGGACAAATTTGAAAGGGTTTGCCCCCTAGCCTCCCTTGTGTGTGTAAATATAAAATAGTATTTTTTTGGTTTTTCATCGTAGGCCAAAGGGCTATGGATCATGCAAGTTTGGTTCCAATCCTTCCAGTCTTTCTAGGCTAGACCCAAGAGCCGAACCCTAACCAAATTTTGCTACTAGAGAGCATAGCCAAGAATTGTAACAACACAGTAATTGATTCGATTCTTTCACCCTACGTTCTCAGATGCACATAGGGAATCATATGCAAAACCACGTTTGAATGTCAAAGGTCTGGGGGTAAATTTAAAACTAAAGAAATTACTTTAGACACACTACGCGCTTAAAAATTTGTAAATATTGTATTTTAGTTATGAAACGCATTTTGTCACTACATATTTTACTGATGTTTCTTAAATTTCTACACAATTTATCGTACACGGATAAGTAAAATAAAGAAGGAAAACGAATGTCTCTCACATGTGCTAAATAACACGGTGTATTGCTTTCCTTGACGCAACATTTTTCAAGGCATCAGCAAAAAATGTTCCTCGTTATCGATCTTCATGCTTTTTTTTAAGCCTTCATACATTTGACTACATATTGCTGCTTCTGTTCTCTTTTTCGGAGGACAAATTTACATTTATACCACAACTGAGTCTTGGAAAGTAGTCCTTAACTCTGGGGAAACATTAACGTAACCACCTGGGTGCTCGTCACAAGCTATCTCATTTCATTTGCATATTGCGCCCGTGTTAACTTAGATTTGGCGCTCAATATTAACACTTTGCTTCCGCAGAAATGGAAAGGGTTAGTTAGCATTGTATACCACAGGAGGGTTCCAATGTAATTTTACTTTGCATCAACTGGATATTGAAAAAAACTAGTTATTATACGTATATTATAGTAAATAATCTAATAGCTTTTTCATAAATACAATGATTAAGGCAATGAAAAATAACATATATTATGTGTATGCTATTTTAATTAGATTCTTGTTTATTGTCCTACGGACATTCTTAATATCTCATGTTTATAATTAATTTTATTGTAGTCTAAATTTCTAATAAATAATAATTACGACGAAGTTATTGCACTCTTTGATGCCCCAAAAAGAAATAAAGGTTTAGTGTTCGATTTGTTATACATTACGAAGGCGAGATCTTAAACTAGTGGTTTGCAGTAAGTTTCAACATACTATATGTTTGGGTACTGCTAGAAATACAAAGATTTTAAGATTGCAAGAAAATTTTAACAAAATAGAATTGACTTCAATATATTTATGACCTATAAGATAACTGTAGCTCAGCCCTTGATATGGTGGGAAAGCATCGGGGAGGTAGCAGTTCTATTACGCAAAGTACCACCCTGGAATTCGCCTGATAAAACAGAGGAAAGCCTGAGAACCTTCAGTCAGGAATTAATACTTGCGGGGTTGAAACACTTATGCCGACGCACTCCCGATCCGAATTCTGTTTCGTTATTTTATGGGTTATGGGATCTACGTATAAGGCAAATTGAACAAACTTAAATAATTGGAAAAGAATAGTGGGTCATTCAGATTTGTAAACTTCGTTAAATACGACGAATAGGGGAGAAAATATGAGGAGTTTAGAAGCCAAGTCACTCAAGTAACATTGTCGAATGAAAAGAAGTGGGAGAAAATTTTGTATATATAACTAGAAATATATGTATCAGAAAACTGTCATATTTTGCAGAAAGTAATTTTGGCACTTAATGTATGAATGTACAAAATATGCGGTTTTGTGGCACATACATTTTGAGTTGTGTATAAAAAAATATGTTGAAATTATTTTATTCGTCCATGTCACTGGAATTTTTTTGCGTCATATACAAACTCAGTTTTACTGTTAAGGTTAGTTAAAAAGATTTATAACGTAACTAGGAAAACTTGAAACGGGCAGTTTCTAAACAATAATTAGGAAACTATAGTAATCAAAGGGAATATTGTCGGTAAATAGATTGAAATCGGTTTGCTTTTAATGAGTGTGTTGTCACGAACAACAAATTACAAATGTTAAAGCTTTTGGGATGAAATAATACTGGTACTCTTCAAATACGAGGCAAAAACGCAAAATGATGCAAAAGCTACGTACCGCGAAAAATTGTAAGCTAGTTAGCTATGTTATGGCAATTCTGAATCTTAAAATAGTGATTAATATTTTACCTTACTGCTGATATTAAGCGGAAATTCAATTATAATTCCGGAATCTAATGTTATTTTCTTCTAAAGATATGTGGAATTTTGCTGGATTAATCAGGCTCATATGAAGAACTAAGAATTTACAAATAATAGGTGTAATTTTTTACTCCACATATTAACAACCAGACAATATAAATTTCTAATATTGTTTGTATTAACACACACACACTATATGTATATTATATACTGTATATGAAAGGATGACCATATATGAGACAAATCAAAGTAAGTATTATTTTTTTCTTAGATTCTTCTTGAGAATGAAATATTTAATTTTCGCAGTTAAAAGTAAAATATATATATTCTCACCTTGAAGAAAAAACATATCATCACCTTGGAACCAGAAAGTACTATGTCCACGTTTGCTACGCTTGAGAAAAAACTCTTTTAAAGTTTGAAGTTCCATTTAAAGTCCGTATATATAAATTTTATTTTTAACATTTATAGCCACTTGGAAATCGTTTTGTCGGATACTATTATTTTTGGGTTGATGCCCTTCTGTACAAGGTCTCTGACTGCAGTGTTAACTCCATTTTGTCAAAAAGTTGACCTAGTACATTCTGGTTCCAAGATGACTATATATTTCCACGGTAGCATCCATTGAAATTGACCATAATTTTGATTAATGCTTTCCAACAAATTCAAAAAGTTTCGATGAGACGAAACACCTAGACAATGGCATTCGTAGATGCTGTTGTAATAGTTGGTCTAGTTGGTAAAATATATTTTGAGGCCTGAACCAAAGCTGCCTAAAGCCCTTAAAAATTAAAATCATATTCAGAAGATATATTTTTTCATGCAATCTCTTTCATATGTGGTATCCGCGTAGGTCATAAAACGCTGACGGTGATTAACCTGACAATCGTAACACTGTAATGTCTCCTTAAGATTAGCCTGCTTTCTTTGTCAAATTCGAGCTTGTCAACAACTGATCTAACTTTGCAAATACCTATCTCTTTTTCTTTTGTATTTCGCTTACTTGATCCTCATTGATTGAATTGATGTAAGCTGTATGGACCCTTTAGTTGAAATGTCGATTTAATACCACATATATGAGAGTAGAGGCTTTTGAGAAAAAGCTAGCTGGAAACACATGATATATTTGTTATTATAAAATTATTTGTATCATAATGTTTTTTTTTTTTTTATTCTTAGTATTCAGGATTAACACTATTATCTTTTAAATGTGAACAAAAATGATTTTAAAATACAGAGAGAAAACATCTTGTTCTTGTTAATAATAATAATAAAAAAAATAAATAAAAATAAAATGTTCAAATAGCGCCCGAACAAAGTTTTGTTTGATTTAGACAGAAGTTTGAAAAAACGAATTAGATTGACATGAGTGGAGAAATAATATAATCGTACCGAGAAAGACTTGAACGTGGGTTGGTTAGTTGGCAGCTTGATGCCTTATCAACCAAGCAACAAGACTTGTTGGCTGAATTTAAGTGAAGCTCTGCTTACTTAAAAAAAAAAAAAAAACTTTTTTAGATCTTAAAATTTCTAATATTTTCACTTTCTGTATTATAAACAATGCTCGAAGTGGGGGAGGGGATACGCCGTGCCCTTACCTTTTTCAGTTTTTATTTGGCTTACCTCTACTTTTTTATTAATTGGAGTTAATTCCCTTTACTTTCAATATGCAATCGTCGCCACTGGCTGCAAACGTACCCTTAGCAAAGTAGTGAATTGTAAAACATCTCAAGTCCAATTCCTGTTAGATTTCACATTTTCGGTTCGTTGTTACCTATTAACCAATTTTAGCTACTTGTGTAATATTACATGGTAAGTTTGACTCTGAGCCTTCGTTTTAGGTATAATAAGTAGGATCCTAATTGAATAACATTCCAAATCCAAGGACATGGTTGTTTTTATCATTCAGCGAAAGCACCTGATCGCGATGATGTATATTTATGTGGGAAAAACATGGGCAGCAGTTGACTTCTTAATGTCTTCAATTAAAAAGTCACGCAGAGCAAGTATGTTTTAGCAGCATGACATATGTCTACGGAACTACCAATAAAACAGAAAAGCCATTTGGACTTTGTGATGTACAAACACTGTTTCCGTGCATTTTCTCGGGTTTCTTACGTTTCCTCCCAGTTTCTTCATTCCACTCCTGTCGATATCCTTTCGGCCTGAGCCAAAGTTACGAAAATGTCTTAAAAGAAACTTCATATTCAAAACAAAAAAGCTTAAAAATCGAAAGTGCCTTGTGAAGTAGTTGTCACCAGAAGAGGGCGCCGACCTGGTAGAGGTATGAGCTGGGACACTAAACCAGCGACTCGAAGGTACTGGGTTCGAATCCCGGCCGGAGCATGGATGTTTGTGATTGGGGATATTAACTAGAACGTGACGAATAATCGTAACAGGCCGAAGCCAAAATTTACTAAATTGGCCCACACAAAAATAAAGTTTAATAAAGTTTTTACCTATTCTACATATCATTTAAAATGTCACACCAACTGAAGTACCAAGTGATGCTGAAGATAAACAAACTTTCCTGAACGACAGTAGTGATGAGTAAACAAAGACGATGAGTGCACATCATATATGCTTTACGCCCAAGAGGCAGAGTCTGTTTATATTAAAAATAGACCTTTACTTTGAAGTATTCTCTAGGCTGCTTTTCGCAATCAGTAAAATATGTTTCAAACTATTTTAATGGTCTTTAAGCGAATGTTATACCTTCGTCCGACTAACATATCTAACAAATTCCTACTCTTTTTGTTTCTTTCTACCGTGTTCCAACAACGTTTCGGAAGAAAGGAGATTTTATTGGTTCGGTTTCAAATGCTGTAGCGTTATCAAATCTAATATAACTTATTCTTTTCTAAAGAATTTAAAATCCACTTTTCATTCTAAGTTTTTCTTAATGTTATTTGCGCATTATTTTAGGGAACTACACTCACATTTTTTTTAACGAAAGAGGAAACGTTTAATGTATATGTTCCTGAAATTAAGGAAGTTTCAACTAACTTTTCATTAACTCAAACATTTTACTAATTACCTATCCACCGAGAAAAATGTTATCGCACTTTAGAACAGCACTTATCTTGTGATTATTATTTTGTTTGAAAGGAATCGACTACCATATATCAATAATTTGTGGCGTAATATGTCAGTTTGATAAATAAGAAAAAACTAGCCAAGACGTAGGGCAGTAGTAAGATAAAATGAATTTAATGGGCGGTAACAGCACTATGGGTAGGGCAGTAATATAAACCAGACCAGACCAGACCAGACAAGTGTTCTTGACATAGAAAATATATTAAAGTTTCGGGAGTAGTCCATTACTTTTTTCTTGAAATTTGTCATCTTGGCTTGAGGGCTTATGTTTCTTGATTGAATAATTATTGAGAATGAGGGAGAAAGAGCAGAGCATATGTTGTCTGGAGTGGGAAGAGAGTCGTCGTGAGAATGATTGAAGCAGTTGTAATATGCAGTGAGAGCATGGCAGTTACGCACTTCTTGGACGGTGAGGTGGATGTTATTCAGTTGTGGTACACTTGTTGTACACTTGTGTTACATGAGATGTGAAGAGAGGTGAGAAGTGCTGTATGAGATGTCGGCAATGGAAGTGACTAATTCAGTCGTGGTAGACGGAATGTGTGGCGCACTGGCTGGATGGTGGCTAGCTGGTGCAACGTTTCGTACGGGCTGTTCTGGGTTCGATGCCAGAAGAGAGCCTTGATCCTTCTCAGGTGGTCTAGGAGAAGAGGCGTTGGTCTGCGTCCTGATGGAGTTGACTGATGGTTACACTAATATTATGGCCTGTAATTAGTCTCAGTGCTCTATTTTGGGTTGTTTGAAGCTGGCGCAAGTATGAGACTGTTGCGTGGAGCCATATTGGGGATGCCTAGTGCATGTATGCTCTAATCATCATGTTGTAGATGTGAATTTTTGTTGACATCTGAAGTGCTGTACTGCGGAGAAGGTGATGAAGGAAGCCTACTCTCTGACGTGCTTTGCTAGCGAGGGAGTTGAGGTTGCGATAAAATGTAAGGTGATGATCTAGGTGTACTCTAAGATACGTGGCTGACGTGGCATATGGTATAATATTCTGGTGAAGGGTTAGTGGTTGAAAGAGTGGTAGATATCTTGGTTTTCTGTGGAAGACGACAGCTTTGGTTTTAGCTGCATTGATTTTGATGCCCCAGAGTGTGGTCCAGTTTTGAAGCTGATGTAGTTGTCTCTCCATGGCTCTCTGTGCAAATCTGTAGTTTCTATTGCCGGTGAACAGTACCATTACGTCAACAAATGTAGCCACCATACAGGAGGGAGTAGTTGGTAGGTCAGCTGTGTAATATACATACAAAGTGGGCGATATTACACTTTTATGAGATGTGGATCGGAATAGGTATTTCCTTGACGTACCTGCAAGGTGCGATTTTTCAAGTAAGATGCAAGTAGCTTGATGAATTGTATAGACAGGCCTTATTGGTATAGCTTGACAAGCAGACTTGGATGCCAGACTTTTTCAAAGGCTTTCTCTACGTCTAGAAATACTCCAACTGTAAGATTCTTGGCGTTGAGTCAAATGGCGATGTGATCTACTACTTTGACAAGCTGTGCCTGAGTGTCGTGTCCCGGGCGGAAACCAAACTGGTTATTGGGAAGCACTTGATTTGTATCTAGTTGGAGGCGGAGTCTGGAGAGTAGAACTTTCTCGAAAAGTTTTCTGAGGTGGGATAACAAACTTATGGGACGGTAGCTGGTGGGGAGGGTTTTGTTTTTGCCTGGTTTGGGGATCATGATGATATGGGCTTTCTTCCAAGATGTTGGGAAATAGGATGGGGTAATGAGGATATTAAATATATTGAAGAGGTAGTGATGCACTTCCGGTGGATCATGTTTTATAGCTTCTGTAGAGAGACCATCTGCTCCTGGCCCCTTGCGTGGAGATAATTTTGTGGTAAGTTGTTGGATTTCTTGTGGCGTTTTTTGCAGAATATTCTGAATGTTGTGTGTTGGCGTTATAAGTAGTTTTTGAAGTTCTGCCTCAACAGTGGCGATCCGATGGGCGGAAATCATGTGGACATTAGGTTGGAATTGCTGCTAAAATGTGGCTGCGAAGAGTTCCGCTTTTTCCTCCGGGAAGTAGGCCTGACCCACTTGCCCCTGGAGAGGAACCGGAGTAGTTCTTTCTTGTTTACAGACTAAAGTTTTAGCTATCTGCCAGAATTTGGTACATGGAGCGTCCAGTTCCCGTAGTGTGTTATCCCATATCTGTTGGTGGAGCCGCTGGAGTTGTTTTTTGATTCTGTTGGTAATATTGTTAAAAATGATCTTCCAGGTCTCGTGCGATGATAGCTTCCCACAAAAAAGATACCTTTGGATTAAGATAATCAGAAATGAAAATATGCTTTGGTATTATGTTTTCACTTGAAATTTACATTAAATGGTTTCGTGCTTGTTCTCTTATGTATTATGCGTATTACGTCGCCTTGTTCATGTTTAGTCTGTGGTGTAATGAACTAATGCCAGTGATTCCGCCATACTCATAATGTGGGTGTCCCCCCCTAAAATTCTCGACAACACTTCCGAACTTTAAATTTTTACGGTGAAAAATCGATAGAAAGAGTGCAAAACTCCACTTAAATCCTCCTAGTTTTGACTTTGCACCCCCCCCCCCCCCGAAACTGAAAATCCTGGTGAAAATCCTGCCTAATGTGCTAAAATATTTCACTTCCGGCCACCAGTACAAAAGTTTACACACAAATTATACATCCACCTGGATTTGAAAATTAGCCGTGGAACACTCTCCGCGAAGTCATTGACCACCTTGATGACGTCATCCAAATGGCTGATCTTAATTTCTATACACGTTCAGAACTCCATACCCATTGGTCCGAATCTGATAAAGTAAATGTAATTTTAAAGCTAAAGAAATGCATTTTAAGAAAAGGTCCTCTGCGGTTTACGTGTACGAGTGACAATTTTCGTTCGATTAGTATCACAATCTTAAGTTTGCCGCTGTTATTTTTTTCTACTGGTGAACTTGTTCATAAACTCACAAGATCAAGATCACTAGAGCGTTCACTCCGCATTCGGGTGAAGAGACTGGGTGTGATACCAGCGGCTTACCATTCTGACTAAGGTTTCCCAGGTTATTCCTCAGTCACACCAGGAAAGTTCCCTGAGCATGCTTTCAATTTAGACCATTGCCGATTCCTTTCCATATCCTTTCCGTATCGTATTGCGTCATGAGCCATAGATGCCTAAATGCTATAAATACCTATTTTGTTAATCAGAAGCGCATATGTAGGTACGATAGCGAGCTCTTCATCTCTACGTATGAACCACCGTATACCATCAATCGGACGTGTCCCGAATATCAAGATAGAATTGGGTGGTGGTTGAGACATACATTTTGTTACCAGAGAATTTGAACATTTCTTAATTATTTATGATCTCTGTTGAGTGGGGTATTATATATTTTTTATGAACTTGTTTGTAACTGAGGAATGCGCCAATGCACGTAAAAGCAAATGCCATAAAAAATAAGGAAGTTCCCAAGTGTGAGCTCACTAATTGAATTCAAGATTGGAAACTGCTTTGGTTCAGTGTTTTCAAACAAGTCGTGACACAAAGAGTGAAGTCTTGTGGTTCGATGTGGTAAAGTTGTGACTTGTGATCAAGTGTTTTAATAGATTTTTGATCCTCATCATGTAAAATATGCTCGATGCTTGCCTGTATGTTTGTATAGCCTAAAGCAGTTGCCAGAGCTACATCCAGCCATCTTTCAAAACTTCGAGAAAGGGAACATGAGCGGCTACAAAAGTAACAGAAAATTCTCTAGGATGACTCAATCATAGTCATCTAGCATAGTCAATTTCACGAGTAGAGCAAAAAAACTTGTGAAGCTGCAAAACAGAATAATTGCCAGTGCTGAAGTAGAACGAATCATTGATGATATTGAGAAGAATCAATGCATATACAATGTACTTAACTTCTGATCAGCATCACGAAACTCTGCGTTTCATCTCCAAACGGTTCCAAACTTATGTTTCTTCTACTGTACATCTCCAATAAATACCTATTCAAAAACTACAGATCAAAAAATCCATCCAGTGTTTCAGATTTCCGTCCAATTTTGAAGGAATCGAGAAAATTAGCGCCTGGAAAACACGGATGTGTTTTGGGGAAGTAGATCAAGGTTTATCTCAATGCTCTAACATGCCTCGTCATATCCAACAAGATGATTCATTTTTGATCCTTCAGCTTTTCTTCAAACTGTTGTATCACGCTTCAAGCTCAACAGATACTGTCAATGAGGCAAGACGGATTCTCTTCAGGCAGTTTTACAGCTTGATAGAAAATATACCCCCCACGTATATGTGTAATGTTCTTTTCCACCTTCTGAAGAGGACAATGGTGCAGCATTGTGTGAAAAAACTATCTGAAACATTAAGCATAGTGCAAAGAGTGTTATGAGTGGGATGGAAGCAAAATGGAGAAGATTTGGTCTTCAAACCCTGATATAATGATGAAAAAAAAAAATACAAAAAAATAATAGTATGTAAATGCAAACCGGTTAGTACATGATGTCGATGTGTAAAATCTGCCTTAAGTTGCACTTTATACTTGTGAAGGTATAAAGTTCAATCAACGAATTAAAAGTAAACTGTTACGCCAACTTTATACAGATTTTGTGGTCAGTTTTTGCATTTCGTTTTAACTGTTATTTTTGTAAGTAGAAAGTAACCAAAAAGTTCTTGTCGTTTTTGATAATCTCAAACAGAAAAGTTTAAAGAAAATGTCACTGTTAGTCCTCAAAGTGACCTCCATTGGCATCCAGCACCGTTTTCAATGTGCACGCCATTACTCAATGACCTGGCGGTATAACTGGAAGGGGAGCTAGGACGCAAGAAAGGCCGTTAGTACCTGCTACTAGTCGGCCTCATTGGCGAAGATTTTCTCTCGAATATTATTGTCCAAGTAATGAAAGAGGCGATAATCTGTTATCGGAAGGTTACGGGAAGTACGGTGAATAGCACAGCGTTTCCCATCCAGGTCGCTATAGTATTCCTGGCCACCTGCGCAACATGTGGTAGACAAGGAAGAGTACACGCTTGAGATCCACCAATGCTTGCTCCAGTTCCACATGTTCCAACTGCTTCAAGTACAGGTTCGCAGTAATGGTTTGGCCCGGTGGTAGCAGCTTGAAGTGCACAAATTAGTGTATAGTCCCCATATACAGAGTATGATCTACCGTAAGCGTAGAAGTGGTCTTGTAGTGTAGGTACAGGGTCCCGCGGTCACAACCAATGCCCGGCTCACTTGGAAGTCTCATACAGGACCCACTTTCCTTAACTGGTGTGAACTCAATCGAATATGGGTGTGTTGCGATGACGAGAAAGCAACGATAAACAAGTCACTCGTTGCTCCTTTTTGTCTTCCGTCAGTGTATGGAGTACCCATTTGCTCAACTGGTACACATTCCTTATGTGGAGCAAGTGAAGTCTAACTATTTCATCAGAAACCTGGAAGAAATCTGCAAACACACCACATGTTTAGTTACTGTCCTTCTCTATGGCAACCTTCAGGACCTCGTCATCCAGAATCTATGGGCCCCACTGCGGAGCTCATCACACAAAGACAAATGTCTCTACCTGAAATTCTGGAACCAATGCGTGCGGAGCATTCATTCACAGCATTATCTCCAAAGGCGATGTATTGGAGGATTAGATTCGGTTACGGACAGACCCACCTTCAAATAATAAAGCAGACAGCCCTAAACGAGCTGCTTCGACACATCCATTTGTCGTCGCCACTACTCGAGCTATGGCTGCTGTGAATGAGCAAAGTACCTGTCTTGATCATAGTTAACGCTCCCACTCCCACCAAGATCACATTTCCAGCACTTGAGGTACTTATTTTATCAGCAATCACGTATGTCCTCTGGTGAAACCAAAAACGATAAGAACATTTTCGGTTACCTTGTTTATAAACAAAATGCATCATAACTAGCCGAAATACAGAAAATAAAGGACATAGAGGCATATAAATTGTGAATGAGATCTTACTAAAAGAACACACACAATTTCAAATACTTGGAAGCGTATGTAACCACCAAAAATGAGGTCACGAAAGGAATGAAAGGTGGCTTAGCTTCGGATTACCCAGGCTTCTATTCAATTCAGAAACTCCTAACCACGCAATTAATATCAAGAAAACTGAAACTGAAAATATTGAGAAGGTTGTTCCGCCACGAATACTTTCTGGTCGCGAAAGGTGGAGTACGACCCCGGCAGACGAACGTAAATTACGTTGGTCTGAAAATAAGAGTTTGAGAAAGATATACTCGCAGAAACTGGAAGAAATGACTGGAGAATGGAGAATGGAGAAGACTGCATAATTAAGAATTCCACAGATTTTATGGTTCACCCTATGTTGTAAGAATAATGAAATTACAACGAGCATATATAATTCGAATGGGGAAAATGTTAAGCTTATACAATTTTGCGATAGATAATTTCTCATCTTCCGTACACTGTAAAAAAAAAACACTTTCTTACAGTTTTAGGGCACTTTCAAAAGCAGGAATGTGTTTTAAAAGTATACCAATTGTGTAATAAAGTGTTATGAAGTGTTCGAATGTGTTCCATTATAAGTACTACATAAATCGAGCGCATTATTTGAACATAATAAAAGCACTATAATCCTAAGAACATCTTTTTAGCGCTTTCGAGCACTTTTTCAGCACTATTAAGGGAGCACATTTATCTCACATTCTGTACATTTTTTTACACTTTTATCCAAGCCCATTATATCCCTATAATAGCTCACATTAAATTCTTTATCATTTTTATTTGTGCTTTTGCATTATTTTTTTAAAGAAAATGGAGGGGGCTCAAGTAATTTATAGTAGTGTGATTTTTGTGCTTATGAAACGTTTTTCTAAATGCACAAGCCTTGAAGAAGATTTTAATATGCATTATTTATCTCTTTATCAGGTAGGTTGAAGGTATAGCGATGAGATGTCAATTTAACATAAACTGACATTCTTAGAAAGTCACAAGTTTGCCAAGGTGCTTAATCAAAATTCTACTTCACCGTTAGAAGATATTCTCCTGTTTAATAATTTAGCTGTATACAAAAATGCATAGGTAAACAAATGTAACTATATATATTCTTCCAGTTTTTGAAAACCGTAGTTGCAGCGTAAGCTTGTCTCGTCCCGAAGGATGACGTCCCTGCATCAATTGAACCGAATTTTAAAGCTTTAGGTACCTAAGGTTAAGTCGGGACAGGGGAGGGGAAAGGATTCGGAAAGGTGTCGACCAGGGCCTTTGTTGAAGGCGTAATCTCGGCTTTTGTCTAATGTGACTTAGGAAAAACCTCAGTCAAGATGGTCAGCCGCTAGGATCTGACTAACGACCTTTAAAACAAATCAAAATTGCTGGCAGGATGACAAACCAGGTTTCTAAATTCCAATTTGAGGCTTATTAAAGTGATTCTGCCTGACTCCCAAATACTCGCGACCCCCCCCCCCCCAACGTTAACATTTTTGCAGTCAAAAATCGGTAGAAACAGTGCAAAACTTACTATTTACACCCTCCCAATTTTGACTTTACAATGCCCCAAACTGAAAATCCTGGCGGAATTCTTTCTGTATTGTTATTATTAAATACTTTACTAGTTTTCCTTTTTTATTACTACCTGCTGAAACTAAAGCTTAAAAAAGGCCTTTCGTTCGTTTCTATACAAAATTAACGTTCCTTTATGTACAAAATTTAATACGTATATATGGTGAAATACCCAAATTCTTTCTTTTCTATATCAATAGAAGCACGGATTATTTTTGTTTATCTAAAGTTCTTAAAAGCGACACATTATCTTTTGCTCACATCTGAGCGTTGCCAGCTCTACTGTTTTAACTGTAGATCTCCTTTCCTGCACTATCTACTAGTCTACTGTTAATTTACAATGTAATTTCTCTTGTTTTTCTATATTTTTAACCTAGCATCTTTGAAGCTCCAGCGTGTGTGTCATAAAACCTACGTAGACCAGAGGAATGTAAAAATAAAAAATGAAAAGCAGCAGCTTACTATTATCGAATCAATAAGTAAAGTCAAAGCAGCTTCGGACTGGAATATTTATGAACAATTGAAAAAGAGATTCAAAAGCTTGTTTTCTACGTCTTGAGCTTCTGAGGAGCCACAGGGACGATATTTTTGTTTTCATTTTGTACCTGATTTTAAATTAATTTAAGGCCTTCTGGCATCTTTAGTTCAGGCTGGGTTGGGGTAGGCAGAGGGCTCAATCGCCACTGTCTTTTATTCACAGCAGCTCCCCAATTGTCCTC
>JAGDQP010045537.1:0-15567 GCA_022664845.1 Lepisma saccharinum
AATAAAATAAGTGAACAAAGGTAAGTCAGGTTCGTTTTTTTATTGCACACGCGATTAACTTGTGTTTTCTCAAGGTGCCGTTCCTGTCGCTAGTCACAAGTCTAATTGAGCGCTATAGTATTCCAGTAGTGTCTAAACATAGAATGTCCTATTAAGACGGGACCATTCTCGCGCAGGCGCATTACTCCTTAAAAAGTAAATATTACTTACAAGCAGGTGCTTCCAGTTGTCAGTTTAGCGTATTGGTAGCATGCCGGAAAACTAATGTAGAGAACCCTGGATCAAATGCTGGTGTGGTTTTATTTATATTTTTGCTTTAAGGAAAATAACTTTTCTCTTTTTTAAGTACATATACGCATTAGGAAATTTAATAAAATAGTGACCAAAGTACGTGAGGGTTAGGTAAGTCAGGTACGGTGTTTCTTAATTTATTGCACACTCGGTTAACTCGTATTTTTTCAAGTTTTCGAAAATAGGACTTTCTGTGCTTAGACGTTAGTGAGTATTCCTACGTAGAGCTAAGTGGGTTAGGCAGTTTGATCTAGAGTGGCTCGTGTAAGGAATTCATAAAATCTAAGAGTACTGCCATCTAGTATCTGAGTGTTCAAATATGTTTCCCAACTATGGCAAAGCATTTTGCGGTCCGAAATACAGGAAACTGTGCGTTTTGCGACCCGGAATACTGATTCATAGCAAATTGCAAAGGTTGAATTTTGTTAGCACTAATAACTGAATTGATACTTTTTAAGTCTTTTAATGCAAGTACGAAGTTCGTTCTATATTTCTGGTTGGACAAAGTTAGGTTAGATTACCTGTTTCATTTTGGAAGCCAGCAAAGTGTAGTTTGAGAGGCAAGCGAATTCATTTTGTGAGACATCGTAATTCATTAGTTCTGTGATTTCACTTTTGATATACTAAAAACTTCGTACGTAATATGATATAATCCCCAGTAGCACACATACGTGTTTTCAACGTTGATTTTAGGTTCATTTCGTTGATTAACCGTTATCCGTTGAAAAAATGTTATCGTTTACTTTTAAATCAAATTTCAACAAAGACGTCATTGCGTGGATAAGACGTTAATACAATGTGTATTCAATATGTTATTTTCAACTATGGTATAATAGAATTTGTTTAACGCATTTCTTACTAATGTTATGTCAAAAAATATAATTAAAAAGTAACTGAAAGAGAAAAACTAATTTTGGTGTTCTCATGTGCATGTTGAAAATAGATCGAATTTTGAACCATAATTCAACGAAGTTAGAATTTCGTTGATACGACGTTAATGTGACGTACTTTCAACTATAATTCATACTATGTCCTAGATTTCGTTTCACACTTGTATTTCTAAGTTAATTGCTTAAACATTATCATTAAAAGCAAATGCAATGAAAATAGGTATATTTTTCATGTTTTCATTTGCATGTTGAAAACAGGTTGAATTTTAAACTATATTTCAACGAACATTTAATTTCAACGATACAGTAAAAGAGTAGCGACCTCTCCAGGTGTATTCTTGGATAAGTGGTCAATGTGTCGAGCTACGAACGAGAAGTGCAGAACGTTCGTTCGTTCGAACCCCACAGTTGTCGCTCGGTTTATTTACTGTTGGATAGTTAACACCGTATATCGTGATAAAAGCAACGGATGAAATAACTAAACGTGTGTATACCAATAGACAGCATTCATGCTCTCTTTTCGCTGACTAAGCCCGTTTCTTCATCGTTTTTCTCAACAATTATTCAACGTCGAATAAACCGTTGAACAGGTGGACATTTCTGGTATATTTACAATGTTAACCTAACGTTTCTGTACTAACGTTTAATCCACGTATTTTCAACGTTTGTGTGCTACTGGGAAATGTCACGCAGAGACACGAATTAATGCCAAGCAAAGACGGGTTGATTAAAGTCAGGTTAGATTCTCCCGTTTTTCATTCTGTCCATCGGATTATTTCTTCCTCCATATTTCGCGTTTTCTGCGTTAATTGTTTGTTCTACATTTGTGTCCTGCATGCGGAAACTTGAAACACTACTCCTTCCTTCAGGGGAATTTTTGTAAGCTGGTTTCCAGAATGAACACTGTTACCTTGTTAGCTTTGGGTATCTCAGACTTCCAAGGTAGCAAGCAATGTTGCTGAATATACAATTGAAAAGAAATCTATTTTAACATTAGTGAACTTAACTGTTTAAGAGGCCGCCGAGTCTAAAATAAGAAGATTGGTCCCATAACGCACGATTAATTTTCCTGAGGTCGCAATGCACACTATATTCCGTATAGTCGCAAATTGTACTGTCGCAAAACGCACGAACTCAGATAGAACTCTTGAAATGGTTATGAACTTTCCTCTCAGAAAGTTTGAACTCTCTAATCTCTAGGCTTGAATTTATAGGAGCAGCATTGTAATTTCTTACAACGAAAAAATACATTACGAAGGAGGTGCTGCCATCTATAGTCAGAGATAGTTGTTTTACACTAACCTTAAATTACATATTGTACTATCTGGGTATGCAAAGCATATTCAACCAGGTGCTGGTTGAAACACCTTTGTACCCATTACTTCATATTTTTTTTTTTTTAAAAAAAAGAATGGTAACGACCCTCCATTACGGTATTTATTAAAATCTCTCTACTGGAAAGAATTTGATTTGATTTGTGTGCGTTGAATATTTGCGGCTTCGCTCTACACGCTGTATATTTCCCCATGCCCTCGCTCATGTTCTGGATGGCAATAAAAGTTGATCAACCAACTCATTACGCGGTTTAATTGTAGCCTTAATTGCGTAGGAGCGATGTATGAAGATTAAACTGAAAAGCTCTTGGTGGGTGATCGTGACGCTGCATCAAAGTTTCCGGGATACTGCCACACGATAATAATGTTCCACAGGTACTTTGGCATTATATGAATATGTTCCACTTGTAGCCAATAAACATTGGAGTCAGAGAGAGTGAGTTGGGGGAGGGATGAGGACGGGTAAGGTGTGGGGGATTTCAGAGAACAAAGGATATGTGACATTGCATCGATAATTGAGTATGAAAGTTTGTCAGAACCTCATTCTTTTTCCAAGAATTCTGTCGAAACTTATTTCCTCATGTCATCGTGATTGCAGAGAGTATAAGGTAGGGTTGTTGGAAGGTTCAACGTCAATTCTGTAATTCTCAAACTTCCGGAACTTTGACTTTCCTACAGTCCTGATTCTCCGACTTCCCGGAATGGAGAAATGACAACAATTACGATTCAAATTCTTAATACTAATGATAACTCTGGAATATTTTAAAATTCCGAACACCTCCATTACATCCATCAGAAAGGAGTCTCATATCTTCCATTTACTAATTTAAACTCAGCGAAGTTCGAATGTTTCCGTAATTGACCGATTTTCCGGAATTCTTATATTCTGAAATGCTGGTTTCTCGGAGCGCTGAAGTTTGTGAATCATAAAAAAATTGGAATTCCGAGTATCCAGCGTGTGAGGTTATTATAAGGGTTCAGTCTTTACTGTCTAGTGGAGAAATCCTTTGTTATCGGAGTTCAGCAGGAGAGACGGTACAATATCAAATCCTACTGATGGTGGTTATTGTGGCTGGTATTTTCTAGACTACTCCCAAGTCTCACCAGGCTGAAGAATGGTAACTGCTAAGATCTCAATTCAAGGAACCAGTTGGAAAACTATGGCCATTAGGGCTCTGATTGCTATCTGCACCATACTTTTCTCCAGAAACTTGCTTGCTAAGGAAGGTCATCATGGGTGGATTTATGGTTGGGCATGGGGGCATTGCCCCACAGTCATTTCAGAATGACATTTCATTCTAAACGATAGCTTTTAAAGCAATCCTCGACCGGGTCTCTCTCCTAAATCCGCCCATGAACGTTGTTCTCCGGACTTGGGAAAAGTTTAGGCCGTAGACCTGTATGAAATCTCATCTCCGATTTGTTGGTAAAAACGAAGAAACACATTATAGATCTAAGAATAGTGCGTATGTGCAGACGAACACACACACAGAAAATAAAACGAACTAAAACTGTTACTCAAACGAAATGTTTAAAACGTGAAAGCGATCTCTACCTACTAACTAACTGCCTGTCTACTACAGCTCGATCGTTGAGACCAATTAGAAATATCGTCTCAGGGATTAACTAAATTTGAGATTTATGTCCGGTTCTTAACACTAAGTAACACCAATATAAGTCCGTGAGTATCCCGCAGGTCCAGGAAACTTAAACGGTGAGAAACCTCCCGTAAGCCCAAGGAAGCCCGAATATAATAAGTCACCCGCTGATTATTTCTATTATCTCATTATTATTTATTTATTTACAAAACTCACTAAAGTTAAAACGTGTGGCATTTGTATATTGCGTTCGTCAGTCAAAGAACAGTAATGACTTGATTGTTATTAGACATTCTGGATCTTTTTCGAACATAGCGAGAAATTGCATACAGACCTCTTTATGTATTTATTACCATTAATTTGAGCCAGCGCAGCAATTTAAAACATGTTTTTTCCGTAATACTATTTGTTTTAAGTTCATTTGTTTAATTTGATGCACTAAGGTGCAACAATATACAACTTATATGAATTCTTGAATAGCATCAAAGATGGTCAAGAGATATTTCAAAGTACCACGTAATGACCTTCCATATATATTATTCATTTGGGGATGTATCTGATATTCAGCGGGTGGACAGAGCTAAACTAGATGTAAAAATCCTGCCACTATAGGCGAGAAACTAATGATTAAACTCATCCCATGAGCAGTTCTCACCAATTACGAAGAGAAATTAAGTTAGCGTTGTAATTTCAGGTTAGAACAGTATTATTTAGGAACAGGGCCACAGCTAGCCACTAACTATAGAGTTTTGAATTTGTTTATGACCTTTTAGCATTTTTGGTCCAGGTCGGGATGGGATAAGTAGATCATGGGGAAGGTGTCGGCCAGGACCTTTCTTAAGACACCATCCCGGAAATTGCCTGGTGGATCTGAAGAAAACAATGGAAAACCCCGATCTTGATAGCCCAACTCACGTAACTATCGATCAGAGCTGAAACGTGTCACCGGGTAAATCAGGTCAAACTTTGGACCAGGTCACTGGGTTTAGACTTCGGATCCTACCTGACCCGGCGACCAGACTAAGACCCGGTAACTTGCGTTTGAACAGCGTAGCTTCAAGGGGTAACAAGGACAGGAAATGTTACCCCCAGACCACGAAAAAAATACAACACCGAAAGTCCCAGCTAATGATATTTCCCAGAACGGAGCAATCGGATCATTCGGGGCAAGTCTCGAAACGGGTTATGTATGTTCGGGCCAGGCCGAGTCACCGAAAGTGACCCGGTTTTAACATTTCCAATCCAAAGTTTGCGACATCATCGCCTGGACAGCAAGAGTTATAAATTGTACAAGGGAGCATAAAATTTACGTAAGTATGGGTCACGATATATAATTTTGTACTTACACAATTAAAAGTAGATTTTTATGTGGGACAAGAAAATTTTTAACAGAGTGGGTTTGTTTGGAAGCTTAATGCTTATTGTGTATCTGGTGTAGTAAAAAGTAATCCATTATTTTTGCATGGCATTGAAGGCTTGACTTACCATAGTTAGAATGATCCGATTTAGGTCACATATGCGCCGTTTTGTTCGATAACGTGTTGCCATTTGGAAGGTAATATCATGATGCCTCTCTCATAGAAGCCCTATTGGCAAAAAACTGAGACAGTCGATTTTCACAAGCCTCTCTTGAAGCGAATTTTTCACCAGCAAACGTGTTCGCCATGGACAGGAACAGATGGTAATCACTCAGTGCCAGGTCCGGATTATAAGGTGGATGCATAAGAACCTCCCAACCAAGCTCCCGGAGCTTCTGGCGAGTCACTATCGATGTGTGTGGCCTGGCGTTGTCCTGGTGGAACACAATGCCTCTCCTATTGGCCAAAGCTGGCCGCTTCTGGGAGATTGCTGCCTTCAGACTGTCCAATTGTTGACAGTATAGTTCCGAGTTAAGGGTTTGGCCGTAGGGGAGCAGCTCATAGTAGATAATTCCCTGCCAATCCCACCAAACACAGCAAAACCTTCCTGGCCGTCAATCCTGGCTTGGGCACCGTTTGCGCCGGCGCACCGCGCTTCGACCACGACCGTTTTCGCGTGACGTTGTCGTAAGTGATCCACTTTTCATCACCAGTCACCAACCGCTTCAGAAATGGGTCGCTTTTGTTGCGATTCAGCAGCGATTCGCAGATGGAAATTCGGTCCATGATGTTTTTTGCGTTAACTCGTGTGTCACCCATACATCAAGCTTCTTTGTGTATCCAGCCTTATGCAAATGGTTCCACACGGTTTTTTGTGCAATGTTTAGCTCTTGGGCAATCGAAACAGTGCTTACATGACGGTCGGACGCGACAATGTCCATGATTTTATCGACATTTTCGACACTTGGCCTTCCAGTGCGTGGTACATCTTTTACGTCAAAATTACCGGCATGGAATCAACGAAACCAAAATTGCGCGTGATTGGCTGTTACAGTATCAGGACCATAAACACTATTCACATTTGCAGCGCCTGGCTTGCGTTTTCGCCTTTATCGAAGAAAAACTGTAAAATATAGCGTATTTTCTCTTTCCTAGTGTCCATTTTGACGCGCGCTCACACAACGCTGAGTCAACTCATCGCAACTATCTGAACAGTGTTTGTAGTACGCAATCTCATCGTTTGAACGCCATCTCGTTGAACCCGATCGGACTTATACAACGCGAGATACAGATCACTGAAGCCATCTATTGGCAAAATAATGGATTACTTTTTACTACACCAGATATTAGTGTTGCTCACGAAAAAAAAATGAAGCTGTCTCGTCTCGAAAATATCTTGTCAAGACAGCGTCTCGTCTCGAAAAGATGTATATTTTATATTACAAGAATTTTGTCCCAACTCGTTTTTCATAGACTTTTCTCTGTCTCGTATCGTGGGCAACACTATTGTGTATTATCGAGTCATGCTTGTCGTAACTGGTAAGTGAACTACATGTTCAAAACTCTATTTCATTGTCGTAAATGTAAGAAGTATGAATAAATAATTACTAACATATCATGTAATGTTATACACAAGCAAGAATAAATTATTTTATTAAAGGATTAAAGGAAGGAACTATTTTCTTTTAAGAACGCAGAATCTGATAATTAAAAGTTAAATGAAGCTTATATGCTGAGAAAACTAATTTAAACTCTATTATCCGTCTGCGAGCTGCGTTGCAAGTTTTTCTTCTTCTTTTAAAGAATATAATTACATTTTCTTTTGGTGTGGCACCAGAAAGAAGGCAGCTTGAAATAGAACAAGCGAAGCCAGGAGTACCTGAAGCTACGCAGATGATGGAAGCAACAGCAGAACGCATTCCTGAAACTTGCCGAGGAGCGTACAAAACATAAACGAACTAATTGCTACCAAGTTCAAACTATCGTAGAGAATATTATGAAGAGTTTTGTTCTTATTTCATCAATGTCTCAAGTAAAAATTTGCCACTGAGTTCCTAACGTAGTGAAATCTTATATTTTATCGATATTTTCTCCATCTTCGCCATTTTCTTGCCATTAGTACAAGAAGACCCTTAATTAAACTTTATTGAAAAGACAGAGTAGCGTTTGATATCACTTTTCTTTACATATTTTTTTTCTTTTAAAAATCATTCTGTGCCTCCCATCTAGTATCGTTTCCTATACCCCTCATTATCCCTTTCTCGTAGCCAGGGCTGTAGTCGAGGGTATGCGGAGGTATACGCCGTATATCCTCTGGTTGACCTTGCACATTAACGCATACCTTCTACGATGAATATATACCAGATAGTCTACTTTGGTTTCACATATTTATTTGTTTAATTTAGGTGTGACTTTGGTTAGATTATTACTGCCATGTTTTGGTTCCATGTGAGCAGAAACAAGATGTTGAGAAGGGGAACAGGGTACAAATACCAGAAAGTCCTTTTACACCTGAATTAAATGCTTGTAACAATGTAAGATGGTAAGATGTTTAAGATTTGAACCTCCCATCCTGATCATTGATATGGCAACAGTGCTCCTGACGTGAATTGCAACGTGATTGCCGCATAACTGCCACGTGACTGCATTTGAATTGCCATTGAGTTGCAAGAATTGCCAGCAATGCAGAACGAGTGCAGTAACTTCACATTACAACTCTATTGAAAATCCTATTGCACTGCAATTTTGCCAAACGTTTGCTACAAGTGTTACTGTAATACTCCCTGTCCCAAAAATCTTTCCAATTGCATGCCTATTGCATTCCAATTTTGCTGCAAATGGTCGTTGAAATTAATAGCCAGAAACGTCAAGATTAATTGCCACAGAAAATTGTAGAGAAATTGCTACAAATTTGTATAGCACTTTCTGCTAAGATGGATAGTAATTACTCTAAAAAGTAGCCTCACGAGTGCAGCAATTTTGCATTGCCAGCCTATGTAGAAGTCGTCTTGCACTGCAGTTTTACCGCAATTTTGCTGTGAAATTAATGCATGTTGTCTCTTGCATTGTAATTTTGCAGCAATTGCATGTTAACATTTCTCATTTCGCGCATGCGCATAGCTTCAATTGTGAACCGCATTTTTAAGTTGCAAGTATTGTACAGCGAGAGCTAGGTTTTGTAACTATCTTTTTAAATACAAGTAAATAAAAGTTGTTTTTATAGTGCGGTTTGGAGAACGTCGAAACAACAATATTCTGCTGTGCTCCGTGTTGGTCCATCTGTATCAAGTAAGTATCATTTGTTACAAGATATTACAAATTAAAGTTCAAGTCACATTGATTTCTCGGCATATGTAGGATTTTTTTGGGGGGGTAAAAGTTTAGCTTCAAAAATTACTTAAACTTTTTCGAACATAATCATCACCATCACTATTCAACGATCCGAGGGAGTACGATCTATCTGCAGTGCAGCCGTCTCGGAAACTGAGTTTTGTTGCTAATACTTTTGGTTAAAGTTTACTGTATTTACTCCAAACATGCACCACCCTAGTGACCAATATTACACGCTCTATACCATTAGTTTTAAGCAAAGAAGCGCTAGTACTCACTTAAGCACAACCCGCAATGTAGGTATATAAAAAAGGCATAATTCTGTTTTTGTGGGGGAAGGGGGGGAAGATGTGAAGGGTGTAGAGAACTTGTGTACCTATATATAAGAGCATACATATATTTATAAAACTCGAATCAACCTATAACCAAGTATTCTAACCTACTGGTACATCTATTATAATTTATTTTTCTATTCATTTTACTATTCACATTCACTATTGGGGCCAAAACTAGGTAAAAAACAGGATGTTTACAGGAGAAATGAGTTGATGTAACATAAGGATAATTGATTTGTGTGTAATTTGAGAGGTGAATACAAGTAGTCAGCCGCTTTGAATTATAAACAATACAAAGGTAAACCGCACGCCTCCCATGAACACGGGCTTGGGTGGCGACAGTGTGTAAAATGTCAGTGTTTTTAGTGTACAGTCCAAGTGTATTCAACGATGTTAATAATTCACATAATCCGCCTAACGAGTATTAGCTTTTATAGTAGCTAATATTTAACAAAATAGTAACAATTTTTACCAAAAAAAATCTGCCCCCCAAAAAGCAGAATTATGCTGGTTTTAATGTGAATGGTTCCTGTAGTCATGTGACGTTTCATTCAATCGTATTGTGCCTCCTAATTGGTTGTCAGTGTTATGTGACAGAAATCTGTTGTTTGGTGAGTGTAAGAATTGTTATATATTTTAGAAGTTACTGTGAATTATAATCAGCTTCTAATATGTTTCTGAAGATGTTAGTTCTAGCAACGTCTTTCTCAACTTACATTCGCACAATTACCTGGCCTGATAGGCCTACTGCTTTTGCCATAAATACACTGCTTCAGGTTAGGTAAGGTTCGGTTTGTTAGCTTTAGAAACCGTAATATCGAATTATTTACGATGTGTGCAATGTTGCTGAGTGTCAGCTTAGGAAGCGTATATTTGAAGGGTTCCTTGGTTGGTCCACCTTACAAATTACTGACCTCGAGTTAGGTAAAGTTAGGTTTAGAATTGTTAAAATAAACGTATGATGCGAGCACCTAGTGACAAGTGTGTGGGTCCATGAACTGAAGAACAACAACGAAACTATGGCACAGGTGATGGACAGGTTTCGTGAACGGTTCAGTAAGGAGCCACCAAGTCGTCAGACCTTGATCACGTGGGAGAAGAAAGCTTTTCGCCTGGGAAGTGTTTTGGATGCCCTCCGTTCTGGTCGTCCATTAAACCGAAGGGAACCATGTGCTGAGGTTAGTGCGTCAGTGATGTGTTCACCCTGCAAGTCGACCAGAAAGCGTGTTGCAGAACTTGGTATTAAAAGGAACACAATGCAACTCTACATAAAAGTGGACTTAGGCCTGCAAGCATTCCGGCCAATGGCCATCAACGAACTAAGCGGATGAGTAGGAGGACATGGAGGCGTATCAAGCTGTGCAGGGATAATGGAGGTACACATACGGACGTTTTGGACAAATAACTGTAAAAGTGTTATAAAAGTATTATTAAAGTGACAATGAAATAATTGTAAGTGTAAATGGACTTTCTGGCCACCCTGTACATGATGCACGCCAGCATTTTATAGCAATCTCTTGACTACTATAATAATTATGTAGAAATGGGAACAATCAGTACAGTTAATTTGAGCAGAACAGTTGTTAGTTCGGTTGGTTTATTTGTGCAGGCCTTGAATTATATGAGATCTGACTTATGTTTGCAAAAACTATGTAGAAGTTGGACTTAACGTGATTTGAGATTTCAATGTATGGGGTAAGGCCGATTACATAAAAAAATATATATATTTTCAGAAGGACAGAGCCAGGGAGTACGCTACACCACCCTAACACCCTCCCTAGACTTGGACTACACCCCCGTAAGGAAAATCACTGAACATCTCCTTTTAAGGGAGTGTTCTTTCTCGACATTTTATCTTGAGAAATTGCTATAATTTTGATATACAAATACTACAGTTATTGTAATACAAATTGAAGTTGGTGGCAGTTTTGCATTTATTCTATAGAAATTACTTCTGTTGGGCTACTCCTTTCTTTTCTTCTCACAAAAATCAATGACCTCCCAACAAAATTGATGAGAGGAACCATAAACATCCACAAAGACAGGCATCTGCTTGCTGACTGCTCCCTGCTGTGCTAGGGTGCAAGGATGCTAGAATCACTTCAGGTGCAATTCATCATCATTCTCCATTAAAGTGGTTGTGTCTTTTTTGTGAAGTGAAGTGAAAATGCGGAACGCCTCACAATGAAGAGGATGATTAGTGAAACAAGAGACTAAGTTTAGGTAGATGTGCAAATTCATGTATTTTTCTAATTAAGCGCGATTATTGTTTCATCACTAAAACAAATGGCAATAGAAGGTAACAATGATTACAACTTGCTAAAAAATAATTCTTTGTTCATCGTACATTTCAAATGCTAGCAACAGTGGGAAGGCAGCCAAAGGGGTGTGATTTGAGATTTAATAACGTCTGAAATAGCGAAATTGCTTTAATCAAGTCAAAAGTATTAATTTGTACAACCAATCTATATTAATCTGCACAAATGATACGAACATAAGCAAATTTCTGCATGACTTGAAAAGGAAAATTGATCATAGTAATGTTTTATGGTCGTGAAAGTCTAAAGAGCTTTATTCAAAAGTCCATCAATGCTTTGATTAGTAGCAACACAAAAGCAAAGGATAGAGTATCAGCTATCAGAAACGCTTCTCAGCAAATATGGATGTGTGTGGTTAACCTGAGAAAGAGATCATTGATCAAAACCAGCGAACCTGCGTATCATGGCGGTTTTTGTGTTGTAGAAGTGTCGAGCATAAGCTCATGCCTTCCATATGAGGTGTTGGACAATGACTCTGTTTAACTTAATATTTGTAATGAACCATTGAAACTGTCTCGATCGGAAGAAGTGGAATGAATATTTTCCAAATGTTATTATGGAGTTGTTACTTATTGAATTTTGAAATTTTGTGATGCAATGAAGTAGTAGGAATGTTGAGTTGGTTTCATCGAAGAGGAGTCGATAAGGTGTGTTTCCTTAAGTAAGGACAAACTTCTAATAGGTTGGTGTTAAATTATTCCTTCTTGAAAATTGATGAGTTGATTATACAATTATCATAAGTTGACTTGATTCGTAATGCGATTATAGGGGAACGAGGCATTTTGTATGTGTGACGTCTGGGAATACTTGTTCCTATGGTTTGAATTTCAGGATATGTTGAGCTGTGAAGTCAAGTCCAGAAGTTGTGTAATTGATGATCGATTACTTGGTGAATGTAAGGTAGTTCGAGGTCTTCATAAAGTTGAGTCTCTTGAATATCCTGTTATAATTCTTGCTGCATGGTTTTGGACGAGTTGAAGCTTACGCAAGTGGGTCTTTGCTGCATGACTCCATGTGGGCATAGCATATACCATCAGAGATCTTACCATCATGTAGTAAATATGCAATCTGGTTTCTATGGATAGTATGTGACTATGGAGCAATGGGTATAGATAGGTTAAGCGTTGAGTAGCCTTTTTGTAGTGCTGAGTATATGTTGACGGAAAGTTAGTTTTTTGTCAAGAGTGACTCCCAGATATTTAACTTCGTCTTGAATATTGAGGTGTTGATTTTGCAATGTGAGTGGTGCTGGTAGCGTTCCATATCTTCTGGTAAAGTGAACGACTACTGTTTTATCAGCGTTGATTTTTGTCCTCCATTTTGTAGCTCATTGATCTATTTGTGCGATAATATGCTGATGGGTCTGTAATTTTGCGGATATAATGCGTCTTTCTGAGTTTTGGGGATCATGCAGATTTTTGCTTCTGACCGGGTAGTTGGAAAATGTCCTGTAAGGAGAATGGCGTTAAAGATCTTGCAAAGTAGTACTATGGCTTTTCGTGGGGCTTCCTTGAGTGAGGCTGCATTAATGTTGTCCAATCCTGGGACTTTACGAGCATTTAGTTTTCGTGAAGTTTTTTGAACTTCCCTAGGTGTGATGAGGTCCTGGGTTGGAAGCGGAGAATCGAGCTGAAGTATTGTTAAATATCTGTTGACTAAAGTGATAGTATCATTGTCGTATGGTTCTGTGTTTAGAGTGAATTGATTTTGCATGAGATCTGCGAAAATAGAAGCTTTATCCTAAATCAAAAGTTGGATTTTGATTCCTTTTATTTGTCATTGAGCATTCCGAAACGAAAAAAACGAAGAATGATATTTAATCATCCGTGCGCCAATCCACCTTAAGATTACCAGGAAGAATTTGTGAACGTGGATGCCCTCACCTTGAATTGAAGTATCATTTCGGCATTTGCTTTGAAGGTCGTTTCGAAAGGCCTCAATGAAGTTGGTCAATTCAGGGATGGATCCGAGAACTTTCCAATAAGAAGAGTGCATGCTACAATGGCTAAGTTATTTTATCAATTGTGATGCAATGCTATATATTCCAGGAGGGTTTGAGAAATGTGGAGCTTACTTAATTTTAAAAAATATTATTTTGTCCGTTCCTTTTATAATATATCAAATTTAATAGCAGATAAAAAGGCTGGTCCATGCTTTACGAAGTTAAAGCTGGCAAAAGCTAAAAACATGTATAAAAGGCCAAGAAAATCTAAAATTATTTAAAAGAGGTTAGTTGAATTTAATTGAATTTGAATGATGGCATCTAAGGCTCTGATCGAGATAGGGGAGGGGTAAGGATTCGAAAAGGTGTCAGCGAGAGCCCAAGTTAAAGGTGCTATTCCTACATTAGCCTGGTGTAACTGAGGAAAAATCTCATGCTAGTCAGCCACTGGGATTGAACTCACAACCTCCCGAATGATAAACCAACGCTCTAGAAAGAGATTAGTTATGTTGTCAATTGATACTAATCGATGAAAATGATCCGAAGTGTGCAGATTAAATATTTTGTTGAGTTTTCTTCAAAATGTAAATTCTGAATTAAATCAGTTACTTTTTTTTAAGGTTTTCACAAATCTCACTCTGAAAAGTATTATGACAATGTGTATATATATATATAATATGTATATATATATATATAATATGTATATATATATATATAATTCACAGCCATATTCAATCCACTACTGGATGAGAATAAGACCTCTCCCGGAGGGAGGAGTTGATCCACTGCTCACACACTGACCAGACGTGTTGGGAGAAGTCGAAGCTCTCAACTGTGATCCTCTCTATTTTTTACAGCAGCTCCCCAGTTGTTCTCATGATGCTGGATCAACGCTGAAATTTTGAGCCCCCACCGGGAATCGAACTCGGGACCGCTCGCACTGAAGTCGAGCGCGCTACCGACTAGGCTACGCAGGAGGCTCTAATATATGTATATATATAGTAACACACATATGTTTTATAGTAAGGTGAATACCTAGTGTATAAGTGAGTATAAATTACACCCTCCAATTACTTTAGACACCCCTTTTCGACTACAATCCTGGCTTACTCCCTGGACAGTGCAAGGAAATCTTATATAGGATTGTACCTGATTGTTAACAGATATAAACGTTTAGTAGTTGTGCGAAAGTCTCAGCTATCTTCCTGTTTCTCCATCTGTCAATGTAACAAATTATGCATATAACTTTGCTATTGCCTCACTGGAATTTAATTAAAGCATTTTGCGTTTTTGTTTTAGTAAAATTAAATTATTTCATGCCATATTTGATGGAAACAAGAACATGAATCAAAAGTTAATTAAAACATGTCTCCACTTAAAGATTCATATACTTAGTGTCTACCGTGTGAAAAAATTGGGCCTACAGCACTGCTCGTGACTAAACGTGTGTATTTACTTAAGTCTTCAGCTGTGTAAAGTGTTCCTGAAGAAACAAACTTTATTATACAGTTGTAAAGGGAAAACTTGCTCAAGAGCAGCCTCGTTCAGCAATCTGATCAGCAAGTTCGATAGTGTAAGAGCGCCCTAACACGTTCATAATCACAGATATCGTAATGGCTTGATTCATTTATACAAAATGATTCATATAATTTGTAATTGTTCATTTGCGTGTTTGGAATTGCGGGATGAGAAAATATTTAAAGATCACATACGGTATCAGATTTTAAAAGGATTGCATACTTTTTTATAGCTGAATTATGACTGCATGTTTATATAGGGCTAAGAGCAATTTACAAAAAAAAAAAAAAAAAAAAAAATAGTTTAAAGTTTTTCGCTGTATGAACGCCTCTAGTCAACAAAATGATATGTGACAAGTGGATTTTAAAATTAGGGCAGGAAAAAAATGAGTCAAGTTTGTCTCTAAATATGAAAAGTGAATTATTGAAACACAATCTCTTTGAATCCAAGATTGTCTCTAAATCTGAAAAAGAACACCTTTGCAACCAAAATTTTTAACAGTTTGGTATGATTGCATTTTGATCTCGATATACTATGAAAATTTTCTGCTGTCACTTATCATTTTATTCTCCCAAACCGCTCATATATAACAGGAGAAATTTCAAAGTGAGATAGTTTTGAGTTCTTCCACTATTTTGCATTGAATTATAATC
>JAGDQP010045538.1:0-15566 GCA_022664845.1 Lepisma saccharinum
GATGGGTAGATGAAATCAAACGTTTTTTAGGAGCTACATGGATGAGGGTAGTAGCAGACCAACGGTTGAATATTATGCTAGCCTAGTCGGTAGCGCGCTCGACTTCAGTGCGAGCGGTCCCGGGTTCGATTCCCGGTGGGGGCTCAAAAATTTCGGTGTTGACCCAGCATCGTGAGGACAACTGGGGAGCTGCTGTGAATAAAAGACAGTGGCGATCACAGTGAGAGCTTCGGCTCTCCTCTCCCAACCCGTCTGGTCAGCGTGGGAACAGTAGACCTACTCCTCCCTTCGGGGAGAGGCCTCATGCACTAGTGGATTGCATATGGCTGTGATTTATATATATATATATATATATATATATATATAGAAAAATACTATTGCTTCTAAAGTTTTCAATTTAAATGTGTTGACTACATAAATAATGTAATATTGTATCCTTCTGCATTAATTATAATTGTTTTCTGGTTATATATTGCCTTAGTGAAATTTATTTATTAATTACTTTCTGCACTCAGGGGTAATCGTTTCTTGTTACCAAATATTGCACGTAGATTGACATGTTGAATGACTCGCATCGAAACTTTGAATGTTAGGTTTATGCTTTAGCTAATCAAGTCATAAAACGAATTGATAACTAGGGATCAAGTCATTTAACATGTTATATTTGGGAACTATTAGTTTATTTTTTCCCAAAGCCAACCTATGGGCGATGAGAAATAAAGGAAGAAAATATTAACCCACATTTTGTAAAATATAAATGAATATAACAGACCTCACTCTAAGTTCAATAAACATTTTAATACCAAACAGATGTGATATGTTTCAAGAGGAATTTGCGAAAACTATTTGCTTTAAATTTGTCCGGAGAAACTATGACTTATTAATTCTATCTAAAATTGAACCAAATTAATGAACTGAAAACGTAGTAAGTAACTATAAAAATAAACTATTGCATAATTGGTTGAATATGATTTATTTTGAAGCAAATTTTGATATAATCGGTAGTTTAAATAATTCCATGCTATTAGCTATCTTAAGAAAATCCACGTCATGATTAATTCGCTTTGAACAATATACGGGTTTTATTAGGGGAATTCACGTCAAAATTTTAGAAATAGATTTGTGGAAGTGTATAGGGAAAGTCAAGAGAGTACGATATAGTTTATTGCTCCCTGGGTAATGCTTCGGTATATATAATATATATATATACCGAAGCAGCTTCGAAATTACTATAAACCTAAAGAGTACGGTGTAATTAATTGGTCGAGAACGGTAGTTCTGAAAATCGAGGGAGTACAGTATAAATGACTGATTTCTGGGAAACACAACCGGGTATAACTTATAATCTAAAAAGTACAGTATATAGGAACACTAAAGTTACTAAGTAAACATGAGGAATGGAAGCCTTCACACAGGAGTACAAGGAAATTATTTTTCATGTATTTTTAAATGATACCGTAAATGAGCAATGTTTTTGGTAGAGTACGTACAATGAGGACATTTGCGAGGTAGATGTTCTGTGTGACGTCGAATGTGCTGAATCATGTCCCTCTTTATAAGGAAGCGCTGTCCGCATTCTTCACAATTAAAAGGCTTGATCCCTTGGTGGATCTTTTGGTGTGTTCTCAGCGTGGAATCATGAGTAAAAGATTTCCTGCAAAGAATGCAACTATATGGCTTTAGACCATTATGAACAACAAAATGCGCCTCTAATTTGCTCTTCCAGCGGAAACTTTTCCCACATACGCTACATTTGAAAGCAAGCGGTCGCGTATGCGTCTTCATATGCAGCATAAGATTTTGTCTTTTCCCAAAAATCTTCCCGCACAGAGAACATGTCATACTATTCCCACTTTGAAGGCCTTTAAGGTGTCTTTGTAAATTTCCTTTCAAAGTATAACTTTTCGAACAGTGAGAGCATTCGAACGGACCCGTATCTCTCGTTATTCTATGAGTCTTTATATGACCTATGATACCTCCTTTGTTGTTCGTTTCAAACTGACACACATCGCATTTGTATATTTTGTTAAAAACTCTTTTCACATAAGGTCTGCCTTTCTTACTACCTCTGTTTGCAACCCTAACTCCCGGAACATGTGTCTGAACATGCGATACGAAGGCGCCTTTGTTGGAGAAGATTCCGCCACACTGGTCACACTGAAAGAACTTTGCTGGCTCGTGTATCTTCATGTGAATAACATAGCCTTGTTTTGTTGATAGAACTTTGTTGCACTGTCTACATGAGAAATGTCCATTTTCGTGCTTCTGCTTACTCGTTCGATTCTTATTATGAGACTTCCTAGTCAACAGATGAATAGAGTTACGTATTTCTTCTGTAGGCTTTCTGCAAATACAGAAAAAAACATGCGTTAGAGGCTTTTAGACGCACGATCTTACATTAATAAGTTAATTGCAGTACGAAACATCATGGTTTGTTTTTTGAATATTAGATTTATAAACTTATTATCTATAACTGTCCCATTTGATGTATGTCGGATTTCTAAGAGCACGTCACCGGAAGAATATTAAATTGATAAAATTTGTTATATACACTTTTGTAACTACCAAACGTGACGCTGCTTAAAGCTTGGTTACAGAGTGTCAAAGAATGTTCAGATGTGTTCATTTAGAATTAAATTTACATACTTTTTAAATGATAGCTATCTATTAACTCGCCAATGGTGACTATTTTTGTGTAACAAACAACATATTTGTTTCAGCCAAGGAACTACTCAACGCATTACAATATATCAGGAAACTCCAATACCATAAATGATCCTCAATACAATAAGTGGTCTTCAACGAGGATGTGACGAACCGGTTCCGAAACAATTCCAAAATGTAACAATTAGTTACTATGTTAAAATTCTGGATCTAAAAATATTTTAAAACACAAACATAATTTAGTCCTTAAATATTATACACGTAAACACTCACAATTTGATGTTAAATACTTTGTTACTAGTACAACATACAAAATCAATACTGTATGAAAGATAATATGTTAATGTTAGTTCATCCTTTATCATGCAGCCCCTAGGATCTTTGACTAGCTGAAAGAAATGATGATGAATCCTGAAATGTAGAATTTAACCAATGAGATTTCGCATGGATATCGTTTTCAATTTTTTGTCCGAATAGTCCTGTGTAATTGCAAGGCGAAATTGAAACTCAGTGCAAACGAACTAAATAAAAACTGTATGTTATTCAGCCAACATCTAATTATTAGCTAACATCTAATTATTAACAGTAAGAGAAATGCACTTGAATTCTCAATTCTAGAAATCGCGACTACTGTTCTACACTGTTGATATACTTCAATTTTTAAACAATTTTTCAACAATTGTTCAACCTCGAAAAAAATATCGCAATTATAAATATTAATCTTGCCTCACTAGTAGAACAGTGCATGAATAGCTCTATAAAAGGAATAAAATCATGAGCCACCGCATATTACACTAAACAGCCAACATTACACAGCTACGTGTTTCTTACAAACGTTGTACAAGGAAACATAACACAATTAAAATCCAAACTGTAAAATCGCGCAGAAATCTCCACTCTAGCAAATGTTACAGAAGAACAAAAATAAAAATTAAAGTGGTACGCATCACAGCATATTGGCACATTTTCATCCTGTGGTTCCCCGCAATGAAATTAGAACATACACAAAAAAAATAGGAAGTTCCGTTTATTATAAAATTAATTACACGGTGCTTTTTGGCTTGGAGATTCCTGGTTTTGCTTCTAAGATTTTGATTTTGCTGTTTTTATTACTAAGAAATTGTTAACTTTTAGAGAGACTCCTATCAATGCCTATCTTAACAAATCTTATTATAAAGTATTAAAGGATGTATGTTAGCGTTACCATAAAAAATAAACTGGTCCATTAGGAAAACAATAAGCGAGGCACAGTTAAAAGTAACATTTTAATGTTGCAAGGTATAACATATTTCAAGTAGAACCTTGTTGCATAGTTTTGTGAAGTATATTAAGTTTAAAATAAACATTAGGAATGTTACTTTGAACATACAAAAAATATTGTTTATGTCAGCTTCTGGGAGGGCAGTTTTCATTTCTACACAACGGTCTCCGGTGATTCTTCAGAAGCTAAAGATCCTGTCTGGTGGCATGAAAGAATGAGCAGCAAGAGAAAGGTACATATTTCAAATTCTGTAAGAGCTGACGAGATGTCCAAAAGTCATATAGAATACATTGCATTATATGCCCCTCACATCCGTGTGATGGAAACCTCAATTTGCTACTTCATATCCAGTTTTTGAAACGTGATGGAGACATGACACAATTTCACTCGAGCCTTTATTGTGAAGATTTTCAGCTCATAAATAGCTGGTGAACTTTTCTTTAGTTAGCTTTCTTTGGAGATACATTTTACAAGTCAGACTAAAGATAAAGCTGTAGTTGCTTGTAGATAAACTTGCTTTTTTGGTATTTTTGGAAGTTTTTTGACAGTCAAACTAAACATTCAAAACGTTTTCTTCTCAGGGTCTTATTCAATTTCTTTCTTAACTTTAATTCTATGCGTGTTGAACTCATATTCAGACGTCGGCTGCCAATGTTAAATTGTCGATTCAACATAAATATGAAGTAACACTCTCTCACTTTTAATTGACCTCAAACACTGCCATTGTTCCTATCATGTAGTTTTGGTATAGTGAGCTCGGTAGGCAAGTATTTGCGTTCGCTTTTAGAACGGCTATACTACATGTTCCTTCAGGTCAAAGAATATATGAACGTAGTGATTGACTGCTTCTTCACATTTAGTTTTATTGACACATGATCTCTTCTTCTACTTTCTTCTGGTATAAATTCAACTTTCTAAGCTCTTGAAAACAAAGTCAACTTTTATTTGAAGTATTTCTAAAAAAAGTAGTTTGGCATACAAGAACAATAACATTTACTTCATTTTTGTCGGATAAGAACTAAGATTCTTCGTACTTGTTCCATTCATTCTTTTTGTAATGGCTTGGATTTTATGGTATTGAACGATTCGTGAACTATGAATTAAACTCAAATAGGAAACAGCGAGTCTCCTACTTATTTCTTTCCTTGAGGCTGACAGAACCATAGTTGTTTCAGAATTTTATTATCCTTCGGTACGAAGCACATAAACAGTTAAACTAGACCTGTGGGGAGCGGGGAATTGTTGCTAAACTGAAATTTCATCGAATTATGCCTTTCCAAAAATTCGATACTTTCTTAATTTGGTGTACTCGGAAAACCAATTGTTTAGCTTGGATGGATGAGAAATAATAATGACTTTGTTTCCGCTGAGAAACTGAAATGTTTAATCTATTTTTTACGGATTAGAAAAAAAAAATCGTGTGACACGATAGTCATTAAACTTAATTCCTTTGGTAATAACTGTGTGGGTACGCGTGTGAAATACTTTATCATCAGATTAACAGTAACACTAAAATATTACAAGGAGATGTGCAAATTTTGAAAGCGTTGTGGTTGTGTTGGTCAACTATGTTTCCATGGGTTGAATTATTTGCATTGTCAAGTGCGCTAATGAAGATATTATCATGGTCTACCTCCAGGAAATCGGCTGTATCCCGCCATGTTCCGAAATTATCATTTGCCCCGAAAATGTAATAACCGCGTAAATTTCAAGAGACGAAAAGTGGAAGTGACTTCATGTTCTCTTCTGGCCACAAAAATCAACGCTGAGTTTCTGGCGATCTGACATCCGCTCTTATAAATTCCGATCCTGGCTGACTCTTGCCCCTTGTGTGCCAGGAACGTTGCTCTGCGCATTGCTGTATTGTGTAACTTATTCAGGGCTTCCACTTAGGCGACTTGATGATAAGTCAGATTTGTTGAGTTTCTAACATTTTACTTCACTAAGACTACACTACAATATTTTATTTCAGTAAGAGTCGAGATGTATCTCATACTTCTCGAAATACACTCAGTGTGAATGATTTGAGAATCTCCTAGTTTTTTTCCAAGTTAAAATCAATATAACGTTTACGCTTTCCTCTAGCCGAAAAAATGCTATGAAATCGGAAATATTTAAGTAATCTCTGTTAAAATAATTAGTATTATTTAAGTAAATCGAAATCATGACTTACAAATTATTGAAATTTGTAAGTTCACGCGAATTTGTAAACTATTTCCTAGCTGAGACGTAAATAAAAGTTTCAGTAAACTCGTTAGTAAATCACGTTGTTGTGCACCTTACGAATTGATTATGCATGTTGCACTTATCTGTACGATTCGATATCGAGATCTAAATCGTGGTTAAAAGTATTTCAAGTTGTTTGCTAACTTCTAAGCACTACTATTAAAATAGAGCAAGATTAATTATGGAAAGTGTCATGAAACACCTTCTCGTAGCAGCTGTCAAATCAAAATTATACTCAGAATGATTTTATTTTGCTCTTATTCTATCTTTTTGTATATATTTTGGTTGTATATAAAACGTTTAAATTATTTTGGTGTTGCAAATTTAACATCCAGAGCAGTGAAACTCAAGGTAAATTTAAGTAAAATGTACCCTAGCGAGTATAACCCAAAGTTATGTTCTACTATTGAGCTACGACCTTCTTGCTGGCGTAACGTATCTTTCCGGAGCGCATTTACGAAGCAATATGAAGTAGACAGGCAATATCATACGATTGGCAACCATTAAAGAATAATGAAAACAGCATGAAAAATATAAAGAGGATATTACATAAACATGACATTACATCAGAGAGGGAGACAAATAAGTAGATTATACGGTGATGTAATTTATGAAGGGCATTAGTAATAAATTATATAGGGCATTAAAAAATATAATATACAATGCTTTCTTCCAAATAGGAAAACAAACAAGTTTCTCAAAATTCCGAAGAACATCAGACGGACAGTAAGACAAATCTTCCAAACGTTTGCATTTTGGACAATTAGTGGCATCTATGCTTCGTAGCACATACAAATCGGAAAATTATTTTCCACGATGAAGTTTATCAAGAACCGTTTCAAAAGCTGCTTATTGCTTTACCTTTCGAGCCTTGCAATAACATATTTTGAAGTGGACACTCGTACTACGGTAAATGCAGCAGATAAGTTTATTTTTCACTTTGGACATTTATAACTCAATGTAAATAAATAGAATTATTAAGGTTTATGTTATTGTCTTTAAAATTTAAATTCATCCTTAACTATGACGTTTATGATGAAATAAATTTTAAGTTGACAATTTCGGTTTAAATTGCAATGTTTCTTCTCAATATATTTCCGAAATCTAGCTTAAGTAGGTAACTTGCTTGTAAACATATCTTGAAACTTATAAAAAGCTTTTTATAAACATTACAAGCAATCAGACACTTGCAATTTTTAACCTTAATTTTGTTCTTACAATTTCCTAATTTTAAACATTTTAAAACTGCTTGACTAAGTTGTTAACTTAACGATGTTGATCACCCCCGCCATTTTGGTACGCACTTTCCATTGATTTACATGGGAATTGTTTTACTCTTCTTATATGTCTCAGGAGCGTAATTTTTAACTTCTGTTTTCGCCCAGTTTATCGTCATGTTCTCTTTGACTCATGCTATTTCATAGAAATGCAATATTTTACAAATTAACAGTATAATTTCCCGTTAACATATTGTCATTTATATAGCAAATTATTATCAATATATAATACTTATATATTTGAAGAAACTTCACAAACCAAAACTATACAATAGTCAAAATAACCACCAAGACAAATTTTGTGAAAGCAGAACTTATATATTCTACTTCCGAGAGGCCTAAAATGAGTAAAACAATTCCCGTGCAAATCAAAGGAAGGGTCATACCAAGATGGCGGGGGTAATGTACATGTTAAACCCTAGATATGAGTGTGGACCTAAGGCAGTCTAAAGTTGGAAACCGCTGATCTAGAGCACAATAAACTACAAACATTGCGAGTGCTAGTATACAAATACGGAGCTATCAAGAAAACACATATAATGTTGCTTTAAGCAAATTATAGAGGCAATGTTCCAGGGTAAGGTGATTTATGGGAGACGGAATCAACGCCAACCTACTATGAAATGATGAAGCATAATTTGTTAGGAAGTCATATTGATCTCCCTCTGTCATAATGTTTTATTCAAGTACAATATCAATCATGTGATGAAACATTATGTAATATTAAAACCATATATGAATTATGTTTAATATTGTACATACCTGCCAGGATTAGTCAGAGATGATCCAGATTTTAACTTTAGCGAAACGCCACCAGAATCGCCAGATAAACAATGGCCAACGCCTTCACTCCAGTCTGACGATTTAATTTTGTTCAATGGCATAGCATTATGATCAGATTTTATCTTTGAATGAAATAAAGATATCTTACTTACACCAGCTAGGTCTATGCCAACATTTTCACTAGCCGTTACTTCAATCCCGTCCTGTGTTGTAAATTCTGCCAGCTCTGTAGGTACTGGTACAACAATTTGAGTCACATTTGAATCATTTATTACTTCTTCCCGTACGTTTATCTGATCAAAAAAATGTCCAGTTTCTATTTCAACTACGTTCCTTGTAGATACTGGGATAGCATGATCTGTATTTAGTATCCCATCACGTCTAACACTTAAACTTTCAACATAAAATGATGCTGAAACGTAATCAGACTGACAGGAATCAGAGTCACTGCCAAGTACATCCCAGACAGAAGATTCAGTTTCAGGAACTAATGATATTGTAACTAGTTCCACGTCACTCATTGCGTCATTTGAGTCATTGTTCTCCATTGTTATGAGACGGAATATTGTTCAATTTAATACAACAATGTAGAACGCTAACAAATGCGGTCGGATGTCTATGTAGTTGCAAAACACCTGCAAAATGAAATAAAGTTTTAGAATAATGTTGTGTTATGACAGTCAATAGTACTTTGTCCGCCTTAGTGAACTCAGAAACTACTTAAAATTATGTATGAATCCCATAGGCCTCGAACAAACAATAGAGAACAAATGCTGTATTTTCTTAGAACATGTACAAATCTGATATACCTTTGTCTATTTGGACGTGCTTGCCATTTATAATACATTACTTAAAGCTGACGTTTCGTTTTCATTTTAGGAATTGTCAAACATATTAATCACCTAATTTCCCTGCCAGAATGTGTGATAGCAAATGCGTATCAAGTGAAAATCTACTTCTTGCGATGCGAATTTTGAATATCTTGCCCACTTCTCACGACACGGCCCGGTCACTAATCAACACATGAAGTGACGTCAGAAAGATTGCAAACAGCTGAACAACAAATATCCCTTAATTTCACCATTTCGTGGGAAACGTTCCATTAATATTACGTAAAATAGAGTTATATTATTTGAGGTTATGAAGAGTTCATTTTTTACAATACATTCGCAATGCTCAAGTATTTGAAACGGGACATTGAAGAAAGCGAGACAAATGGAATATACCGCTGTGGTATCAAACGTTGTAACGACCTATGGATTGTCCAGGGACAAAATACTTCGACATGTATTATATTTACTTTATTCTATTTGTTCTAAGCGCGTCCCAAACATAACTGAATGCTATGAAGGGATCATATAGATGTGCTTCTAGAGTGAGAAAGTACATTTCGAATTCACTTTAAATGTGGACTGCCAAATGGTAAAACATACAGGGTAAATGCAATGCTCGGAACTTTGTTCATGATTTTTTAATTGTATTTAAGGGCTTTAAGCATCTTAGACACATGCTGAATTGATGACAATGGGAGAATTGGAATTTATTCGTCATGTGGCATCCACTGTTTTTGTCGTATGCACGCTTTATCACACACTTTCCGTTGTAAATAAGTCACGCTGGCACTTGTATAAACACCTAGCACCAACCAGCAATCAAACGGATGTTGCAAAAATCCATAATGTTGGAAACATTTCGTAAAATATGCATTCGAGTTGAGCAAGAAGAAGGAATATGGCACCATACAAATAAATACTAATTACGACAATTTATATTATGAATAACGTGTTGTCACAAAAAAACACAGACCGTATTTCATGCGAGTGAAGATGGGTTAGTGAAAATCAGTTTAGGTATATATTTATTTTCATAAAAGGCAATTCCTATCACTTTTACCACTCCCAACCCCTTACGGCATATGTCCGAGCTCACGCACCCTACATTGTAAAGAATCTACTTTTCATAACCTCAAATAATATAACTTTATTCCACGTAATATACTAATATTAATAGTTCATTTCCCACGAAGTGGTGAAATTTAGTGCTATTCACTGTGCGAATCGACGGGGATTTCCCCCTGACAAATTTACTTTTCGTCTCTGTCAGGGATAAATTTCTCCCCCTAGAAGATGTTTCGATTAAGATTAGATAGAAAATCAAAACATTTTTATTTGGCAGAAGTTGAAACTTTTCCCAGTACGTGTCAAGGGATTATGAACTTTACTAACCTATTTCGAAGCCACTTCCTTTGTCATGTTTGTGCTGCATGTCTTCCTCCTCTCTCTCTCTCTCTAATGAATCCACTAGTGGATTCAGTATGGCTGTGATTTATTATATACATCACAACCATGTTCAATCCACTAGTGGATAAAGCCTCTCCCCGAAGGGAGGAGTTGGTCTACTACTTCCACGCTGACCAGACAGGTTGGCATATATATATATATATATATATGCGCGGATCCAGGATATGATCAAGGGAGGCCCAAGCCATAATTGTCATTTCATCCAGTGCCAAGTAGGATTGAAAGCCATTTTATCCAGTGTACACCTGGACGTTAACGGGGTGGGGCTGGGGGCTTGGATCCCCGTGTATATATATTTGAGCAGGCAAAATACACACACACACACACACACACACACATATATATATATATATATATATATATATATATATATATATTGCATGTTAAAATCCGAGCTTATATATTATAAAATCCGAGCTAATTGCAGTGTTTCCGACGTCCCTTCCTGTGTGGATTACTGGTCGTCACTTGTATGTGCTAACGTAGCGCGATCGTTAGTCCTTCCAGAGAACACTAATCGTTACGTTACTGCTTCATTAATAGTGAAGATATAAACAACGAAAGTGTGATGAATTGCCAGTTAAAATACATAGGGAAATATTTCAGGTCTGTTTTTACCCAAGTAAGGTAGCACTAAGGATCACTTATAGTGCATACGTAAGTGCTCCACTTAATTCGTCAGTGATGCACTTAATTAGTTAGTGCTTCAAAATTACAGCCAGAATTAACAAGAAAGGGTGGGGACAACTTCGCTCTCGCCCCCACCGAAGCTCTAACGTTGAAGCCTAACGCGATCATTAGTGCTTCCAGAAAACACTAATCCTTACGTTACTGCTTCATTAATAGTTGAGGCATAAATAAAGAAGGTGAGGTGCCATTTAATATGCACGCGGAAGCATGTCCGGTCTGATGTTTAACGGGAGATTACATATTCCGGTAAATTTACCCAATTAAAGTGCAATCAAAGTTGGTCTCCCGCATGAGGCACTAACGAAAAAAAATAATGTCAATGGTTGTTGTATCAATAGTTATATTAATGCACAGACCGAACATTAGTGTTTCATTAGTGTAGGTGCTAAAACATAACAGCATTATAATATGCGTCAGATGTAAGAAAACGTTGGAGTGCCAAGTTCGGGCTACTCCCCACTTCAAGCTCTAACGATTGAACCAGTGCGATTGTTGGAACGTGGTTAGTGTTAAAGCAGTTGGTGTATCCTTAGTGGCTCATAATACAAATCTCTAAATTATTTTTCTTCATTAATAAAGTAGCACACAAATATGGGGTGGGGAGCAGTTTTTATATTAACATTCCATTTTCTGTGTCAGAAAATCTAATTGTATTTGTTTTGAAAATTGTAAATTCTTTTTATATTATCTCGTTTCCCACTAGACTGGAGTAACGTAATTAAGAATTTAAAAAAATAACAAAGCCATTGCCGGAAATGGTTAGAAATCATTATACTGTAATTTGCTTTGTAATAAAGATTCTTTCAACGTGGCTTATTCTTCCGAATAGCAAAGCATGTATTTCTAACTATTACTTTATTAAATTAATATCTACTATGGTTGTTATTAACTTTTGAATTTCAGTTTAATTTATGGTCTATAAGCATATAAGATTCAGGCCAGAACAAGGAAGGAAAAGGTTTCGGGAAGGTGCCAGCCAAGCATTTGCCTGATGTGACTGAGGAAAAAACCTGGAAAAGCCTCGGTCAGGATCGTTATCCGTTGATGTCGAACCCACGACGTGTCGAACGCTACACCAGCGCTCTACTGCAGAGTTATGCCACCTCGGTTTAATTTCTTTATAAAAAATCTTCATATATTCAATATAATAATCCTGGAATTCACTCAGCCTCAGGATGTAATTTTGGCCTTCACTTCACTCAAACCTCAATTTTAGTTAAGGTAACTGGATATCACACAGCCTCACTCTCATTTATCATCAACAAAATATAACTCGATTCAAACCTTTTTCATCTTCAACCTCACTCGACTTTAACCTTAATTTTGTTCATCATCAACCTCAATCTAAATGCAAAGAAACAGTTTTGGCGCCATGGTTCAAAATTGCCACCAGTCCTCATGCTCTAAACGTTGCAAGTTTTCGTTAATCAGCACGGTTTTCTGCATAGTAAAGCAGGAAGTTACTCTCATTGAAGCTTTTAGGTTAAATGGGTACCTTTGATTTTCTGCCGGTACGTTGCAACAAGCTATTTTGTTTTAATCATTTCAAAAGGTGATCGTTGATGTAAATACAAATATACATGAGAATTGAAAAATATTATTCTTATTACATTTGAAGGTGAGTAGGGAAAAGACAAAAATGTATATATTCTAAGCCAGTGCACTTGATATTAAATAGACCTACATTTCTATAAATATCTATTAATAGTTAATAATCAAATGGTTAGAAGTTAACGCACATACGGGTAGTTCTTGAAAGTAAATTAGTTTTCAGTTTAAAGGTACTTTATGATAAAAATGCTTCCCATATCAATTTAGGTTCATCAGCGAATGGTCAGATAAATGTATGCTTCAGGCTTAGAAATCTGACTTGAAATTCGCTCATACGAACTATGATGGCAACTGACTGTCGTAAATAAATTATCTTTAGCCTTACCTCTTCTTTCAATAAAACACGTATTCTATTTGTTTAGAACAATTCCAGTTTAGGATAAATGCAGGTCAAGTAGTTCACGGCTTTTAATTTGAGAACGAGGTTAACATTTCAGGGACAATGTTTCTTGAGTAGATAAGGGTATGCAACGGTAATTTCTACACATTTGTAGTGCGTAATATTATTGTGGTCAAAGTACGTGAATCGAACTTACCCTAAGCTGGAATAGGGTCTAATCAAACCTAGATTACCTCATATAACATGCAGAACTGCCCAAAGTACGATAAATCTTTTCAGCGTTACTCGATACATTATCAGCTCAGAATGATTGTTTGTAAACCTATTATACTGACAGTCACGAAGAATTGTAGTTTTTCGAGTGACGCTAAGAATCTAATCTGTTAGCGCCACACACATATTATAAAACTAATTTCGGATCTAGCGAACTATAAGCTCGATTTTAATGCTTCAACTTGTATTTGAAAGCTCTTTGCCATAATAAGAAACGAAGAAAATGGATCGGTAGGACCTTCCTGGGACTTCCTAGGGCGGTTTAAAAAATCAGAATTTCACATTTCTGGTGATAGCACTTACTCCAGACCATATAGGCGTCCTAAGCTTGCAGGATCTTAATCCACGTTTCAGTACCTTTCAAACGGTCACACATCGAAATTGGTGAATGGGTTTAAGAGTTATGACATTTTAGCCCAATCACAGAATTTTCACAAATGATAGAAAAGGGCCTCTGTCATTGTGTCTATCTTTTTGTTTTAACAAAAAAAAAAAAGATTGGTACTAGGGGGGATTAAAATCAATTGCGGACTTCGTAGACGTAAATTGATGCTTATTTTTATAGGAGTTACCGTTTTCGAGATACAGAACTTACCATCGTCCAACATAACGTTTTGAATGAATAATATAAACTTTTTTTAATATGCAGCCTTACAAAATAAATGATATCAGTACAAGAACCCATTCGGGGTAAAGAGAAGAGTGGCATGCAAATTGTACTAACAAAGGAAGTGATATCCATTTTGCGAATTACTTTATGTCACTATGACGGAAGGGGGTTACTAAGCCTCTTAATTTTATTCATTTTATTACAAAGGAAACAATTCCACCATAGTGACACAGAGAAAGTCACTCTTAAAATGAATATCATTTGTTTTCTGAATAGAATTCTTGCGTCTCTCTCCCCTTACCCTTAAGGGGTTCATGTACTGATATACAGGAAGCAAGTCTATTAAGGCAACGTAGGAAAAATGATATGCAATAATTACATTTTAATTTTCGGGAAGTAGTGTACTTGCTGCAACATTAGGAACATGTGTACCATCGCAGTGTAAGATAGAAACTTATAATCAGGAATTCAAGAAAAGAAGGGCGAATGGACGGGAGGTCAGAAGTCGCTGCATCTGGAACTCAATCATTACAAGTACTTTTTACCATTTTCAAAATTTCCTTCTTTCCTAGTTACACAAAGGTCACAAATGTATACAATTAGACCTTTGGTAAGGTTTCTATACAGCAGTCTTCCATGTCCAATCTACAAGGCATATACCAAGAGTACATGTCGTTACGCTGTAGTTAAAAAAGAAATGATATTAAGTTAACAATAATGGCTATCAATGAAAATTACGGTATACTTGTGTCAAATTTGAATCTGAAACTGTCGCTATTTCTTCTAGGTTCATCTGCGTTACAAAGCTGTTTTGCATACTACTTTTAAAGTATAGATTTACTGTGAAGGAACAACGTATCGTGATCATTTTCTTGTCTGCACGATGGCACAACGCTGCCGACATTCATCGTTAATTGAAAAATGTTTGTTGGAACAGTGCTCTTTTTGCTAAGTAACAAAATACTAGGGTGTAGGTAGGTAACAAGCGAACATTAGCCAAAGTTTGGACACGTAAGTTGTGCTACCACATTAGAGATTATCACACGTATTGAGGCCCTGGTCACGTAAGACAGAAGGCATCTGGCCCTTAAGGGAATCACTTACATCACCTTCAAGAAAAGTATTAGAGGATACTTGCATCCCTCCATGATCAATTCGTGTTGGGTACGTAGTGAGACGAGATGAAGACAAGACAAGAATGAAAGACACCTCCTCAAGACAATTACCAGTGGTTTTCTTTTAAGTCACTGTGTAATCAATGGGTGAATACTGGATTATGACATCACCATGTATGAAACGTTCTCCTCTCCAAGCCTGAAACTAAAAGATAATCCAAACCGTGAAAACACTTCTTTCCTTCCGCACTATTTCCATCCACATATCGCCAGGTCTCTTGGAATTAAAAGGTTCCTCGTGTCTTCTTTTGAGGCAAAACAAGATTAATTCTAGATAATTCAATACAGTACATTGTTTAGCTCTTGGATAAGCGATTCCTTCTTGCAGTGCAGCAGCAGACGGTACACGTCGAACA
>JAGDQP010045540.1:0-15566 GCA_022664845.1 Lepisma saccharinum
CCGCCATAACCTTTTTATTTCTGGAGCTCTGCAGCTAGGATTTCACAGGTGTACTATACTCGTCACCAGCTTCAATTTAAGGTATCACTTGATGAGCAACTCGAGTCACTTTACTTGTCAGTACTGTCCCCTTTTACCTAGAACTTGGATTCATATTATGTTCAATGAAAAGGAACTTTCCTTTAAAATGGAAGCTATATTTTAGTAATCTTATTGCTAATTTCATGATTTAAGTTTCAATACTATTAGAAATAATATATACACAAAGATGTTAGTTATAAGGCACACAAAGTAATTCACTTAATCTTCCTGGGGCCAGTAGAAGAGGACATACTATTATACAATATTGCGGGTTGCCTGCATGTCAGGGGCAATGGCTGCGTATAGCAATATATATAGCAGGCTGTGCTTGGGTGTAAACTTTATACAATATGGCGGGTTGCCTACATGTCAGGGGCTGCATAGACGCCCACGGTTGGGCATATCAGGTGACCTGACCTTAGTGTAGCATTGGACACTGAAAAGGAAGATGACGTCGTCGTAGTTTGTGATGAAGTGGAAATTCCAATTTCATAATAGCAAAGTCCAGTTCGAGCAAGATTCACTAAGGAAAGAAACGAGCGAATATGGACTTTTCTTTAGACGAAAAAAGAACAAGCATGAAAAGAACAGACAAACACATGAAACCAAGAGGAGAAGAAGAAGAAAAGAGTGATGAGGGAATATGGATTTTCCCTTAGACGAAAAAGAACAACCATGAAAAGAACAAACAAACACATGAAATCAAGAGGAGAAGAAGAAGAAAAGAGTGACGAGTGAATATGGATTTTTCCTTAGACGAAAAAGAACAAACAAACACATGAAACCAAGAGGAGGAGGAGGAGGGGAAGAAGGAGAAGAAGAAAAGAGTCACTAGCGAATATGGATTTTCCCTTAAACGAAAAAAGAACAACCACAACTTAATAAACAAACACATGAATGAAACCAAGAGAAGAAGAAAAGAGTTGGCTCATACTTGGGGGGTGATCATCCATTTTAATTTATGGTAAAGGCTCTGAGAAGAGCATAGCATTACACATATCAAAAAAGTGCCCGCTTATTTTAATTGGCTGGCTGGCCAATCCTCATTTTTTTAAAGCAGCTTAAGTGTTGCTGCTGGATTTCAATCAGTGAATGGCTCTTCGGGCACTGATAAGATACGTAATGAGCCCTATTTGTTTATTTTTTTATTTTATTTTTTTTCCTGCTGCTAACCCTTAGGTTAGCCCCTTTTGAGGGTTACGCCCTCATTTCGGGATGAGCTTTACTTTGTAAACACTATATTTTATAATATATTTGCTGGGCAATGAGGTTCCTATAATATCTTCCATCACCTGTTTCTTTGTTTTCTGTTGTTATATTTTCTCTTTTCATATTATGCTCGTTGCCTTTAGGTAAATTTAGAGTCTAGAATGTGGGTTCTTTTAGCTGTAGTATTTAGTTGAATATTTGTTTATTCCGGCTTCAGAGATGCTATATATTGTGGGCAGTCTTGGATTGATAGTGCGTCAGCCACTGCATAGTCCTCGTGTTGATCGGTTATATCGTTCTGGTATATTGTGCTTAGTAATGAAAGTGGTGTATGGATGAAAATCTGTTTTGGATCAAAGCTGACGTCGGTCTGGATAGTATCTACTAGCAGGGGGTGATCCTTTTGAAATCTTGTTCTTGTATATTTTAATCGTAGTTTCTCTATGTGATCTAAGATGTCTGCGAATGGGACTTGGTCTTATAGTTCTCTGGTTGGGCTGGGCAGTTTAATGCGATAGGCAATTCGAAAGGCGTGACGTTCCAGGACTTTGTTTTTCATAGTAAAAGGCTGGGGCTGCGATCCAAGCCGCGAAACCATAAGTTAGGACCGGCCTTAGAAATACTTTGTAGGTCGTAAGAATTGTTTCAGGGCGTAGACCCCAGGTGGTGCCCGTCAATCTTCTGAGCAGTTTCAGTCTATTGTATGCCTTTTCGGTCACCTTATTCAGATACTGGCACCATGTTAGGTTCTGATCTAATGTAATGCCAAGGTATGTTACTTGTTTTCCTGGTCTTATGGGCGTATTGTCTACTGTGATGGATAGTTTGTTAGGATTTCGGTGAACTTTGGAGCGTCGGTTCTGTGGGATGAAAACTATTGCTTGTGTTTTATTTGAATTTATTTTTAGTTGCCATTTGTTACACCAAGTAACGAAGCTGGTAATGGCGTTGTTTAGACTATTGTTTATGCTTTGGATGGTTTTTCCTGCAGCTAGGAACGCAGTGTCGTCTGCGTATTGGAACAGATGTACATTGTTGGGAAGGATGGGGAAGTCCGCTACGTAGAGGAGGTAGAGTAGCGGTGATAACGCTGAGCCCTGTGGGACACCGCTCAGAATGAAATATGGATGCGAACTGCTATTGTTAATGTTTACGTAGGAAAGACGGTTTGACAGAAAATGGAATGTGAACCTTATGTACGCAGCGGGAAGTTTGAGCTTGATGAGTTTATAAAGGAGTCCATGGTGCCATACCCTATCGAATGCCTTTTCCAAATAAAATAAAATTAAACATGATGGTTTGAGTGAATTGTAGTTTTGGGTTATTAGATTTGTGAGTCTTAGTAGTTGATCATTAATACTGAAGTTCGGTCGGTAGCCAGTGATTTTTTTGTTTTTTGTTTGTTTGCTAGCCTAAGTGAAGCCTAGACTAGTCACCGCGTAAGGGGCTCCACCCTCTATGTGGGAAGAGGTGATAAAGGGTAGGTGAGGGTCTGTGAAAAGGTGGAAGTGCTAAGGGAATTTGAGTGATCTATTATTTTATTCTTCATTTTCTTCCATCGTGGATATCATGAGTTTTCCTCATAATCATTATGTTTGGCAAGAGGATCTTAATCTAAATGATTATGGTAATGAGAAATGGTAGTGAGGTGCACTTGACAGGCCAACACTTTGGCAACACTGAGGACAAGTGATTGATAATCTTCTGACCTAGGGGCAGCTCTAGGGCATGATGTGGACAGATGGGCCCTTGCGTTCTAAATGATTACTGTGCAGCATATGAAGGTGCTATATATGGCGGTATGTTCGGTGAACGAAGTTCGTCGATGAGTCCTTCTGCGGGGTGATTCGGTGGTACTGTGAAGTGAAATGTGCGAATAGCAGTGATATAGGAGTAGGAACATGTGTGGCAGGGGTGTCTTGTTGATGATGTGTTATGATTTCATGTAAAACAGGATGATTTATGTCTAAGTGTTTGGCAATATATTTTGTGCGTAGTGTTTCGAGGTGTAGAGTGAAGTGTGGGAATGTAAGTCGATCGTAAAGTTCGTGAGTTGGACTGGGGGTTTGATTCTGTAAGCTAGTCGGAGAGAGTGTCTTTCCATTACTTGTAGTTTGTGATATATGTGTTCGTCTGCGAAGATCCAAGCTGTATATGCATAGGTGAGGACAGGACGGAGGAAAGCTTTGTACGTGGTTATGAGGGTGGAAGGTTTGAGGCCCCAGGTGGTTCCAGTAAGGCATTTTAGAAGGTTGAGTCTATTGGTGGCTTTAGAAACTACTTTTTGAAGATAAGGTCGCTAAGTTAGGTGTTGGTCGAGGATAACACCGAGATAAGTGACTTGTTTGGAAGGGAGAATCGGTTGTTGATGGACTGATAGGGCAAGTTTAGCTGGGTTGCGGTGTACACGAGAGCGATGTTTAGGAGGTAGGAATACTATGGCTTGTGTCTTGGTTGAGTTGATTGTGAGTCCCCACTTACTACACCAACTACTGAAAGAGCGGATGGCAGTGTTCATGGTAGTGTTTATGTGGTGAATTGTGTTGCTGAGGGCTAGGAGGGCGGTGTCGTCGGCGTATTGGAATATATGGATGTTCTGAGGGAGTGGAGGAAGGTCTGCCACGAAAAGAAGGTATAGGAGTGGGGACAGCGCACAACCTTGTGGGACACCACAATGTAGGAAAGCTGGGTGGGATAAACTGGAATTTATGTTGATGTAGGTGATATGGTTAGTTAAGAAGTGGAAAATTAATCGTAAGTAGGTGATATGGAGATTGAAGGAACGGAGCTTGTGCAGGAGGGTGAGGTGCCATACTTTATCGAAAGCTTTTTCTAAGTCGAAAAGGACGAGGCAAGAAGGTTTGAAGGTGTTGTAATGGTTAACTATGGTGTTGGTGAGGCGAAGAAGCTGATCATTGATACTAAAGGAAGGACGGAATCCTGCTTGGTAGAGAGGGAGTAGGTGGTGGTGTTCCAAGTGTGTGTGGAGTCTAGTAACCAGGATCTTTTCTAGGATTTTGCTAAAGGTGGAGGAGAGTTGGATTGGTCGGTAGGAGGATACTTCGTTCGCAGGTTTTTGTGGTTTGAGGAACATAAGGGTTTGGGAAGTTTTCCAGTGTAGTGGGATTTAGCCTGTGCGGAGTATGAAGGTGTAGATGGTTGCAAGTATTTGTATGAGCTGTATTGGTGCTTCCTTGAAGTGCCTGTATGTTACTTTGTCTGGGCCTGGTGCAGTTTGTTTTTTGTGTGCAAGTGTGGTAGTGATTTCTTCGGGCGTGATTGGTGCAGTAACTGGGTGATCGGGAAGAGGGTGTACGAGGCTAGGTTGTAGTTGAGGAGCGGTTAGATTGAGGCGTTCAGCTGGGTGCCTGTAGAAAGGATTTATGGGTGGGACAGGAGTGAAGATGGTTTGTAAGTAGTCAGCGAAGAGATCAGATTTGTCTTTGTCAGTATGTATTGCTTGGTCATCTTGTAGGAGTGGGTATGTGGTTTTCGAGTATTTTCCTGTCAGTGCGTTAAATCGTTTCCAGTACTTTGTAGGGTGGGTAGTGTCGGCTAGTTTTGAACATGTTTTAATCCATTGTCTCAGTTTGTAGGCCTTTATGTAGTTATGAGTAGTACGCTGGTATTCGGTGTAGTCGGAGAGAGTCGGGGTTGCATGTGCGTTGATAATCCCTGTAAAATTGCCTTGAGCGAGTGATGAGAGGGAGATAGTGGGGAGGAAGGTTGGGCCTGAAGGGGTGTGTAGTGGAAGTGGGGATGTTTTGGTTTTATGCTTGATGGATGATAGTGGTTATATGTTCGAGTTGGACGTACATTTCATCTTCAGTGGAGGGGGGTATGATATTGGTTAGGTTCGATTGGATCTCTTCTCTGTAGGCGTTCCAGTCTGCAATTTCGAATCTGAGAGTTTTTCTCGGAGCGACACGAATGCTTGGTGTTTGTGGTGTGAGGTTTAATGTAAGCTTTACTGGAATATGATCACTGCCGAGTGGGTCTAAGGTATCAATTTGGCACTGATTGCACAGGTTGGATGAGGTTATAACGATATCTGGAGTTGTATTTGAGATAGGTATAGTGTGTTTGGGAATTTGAAGCATTGTGCCTATAGTTTGTTGAGTGATGAAGTTCCGAAAGTCATTTTTTGCTCAATCTGATCGGCTGTGTATATTAATATCAGCCATTATGATATAGAAGCGAAAATTATTAGAGATGTAGATGAAGAAGTCTAGTGGAATTGGTTGGCCGGGTCTTACATAGATTGTGGCAATAGTGATGTATTTTTGTTTGTAATATATAGTTAATATGATATGTTCTGGAAGATTTTGGATTTGAGGAGTGTATTGTCGAAAAGCAATATGAGGGGAGAAGCCTATAGCCACTCCTCCATTGGCTCGTAGTGCTGGTAGCTTATTATCGAATCTGATGAGGGTGTAGCCTGCAATTTTACATTGTAGTTTGGGTGTGAGATGAGTTTCATTCAGAATGAATGCATTGACGTGTTCTTCTGAGGGAAGTGCAGTGAAGAGTGGTTTATGAGTGGGGAGTGACCGGATATTAAGAAATAGAAATTTGAGCGTCATTACGAATTGGACTATGATGATGAGCATATTATATGGTTTGTTCTTGTGCACTTGCATTGATATGTGCATATGGTCCTGAATAGCTAGCATTTAGGTTGATATTGAGTGTGGTTTTGACTGCGAGTTGAATTTGATGAAGAATATGATCACGTTGAAATGGATGAATGTTTTGGAGTGTTACGGTAATGAAGACTAGCAGCTGCTCGACAGTGATGTATTGATGTGTGGATGTGATGGCTGAAGTTTGTTGCGTCTTTGTTTCTGGAGGTCGGATGGGTACTATCAATTCTGGTTTTGATGGTTCCGGTTCAGGTCTAGCTTTGCACTTGTAGCTGAATGTGGGATGTTTATCTTGGCAAGTGTTGCATGACGGTGGCTGTTTCAGGTTAGGACATGATTTAGTAGCATGTGAACCGGTACAATATCCGCATTTGGTGTCGTTAGGGCATTTCGCAGTGCGATGTGAGTTGTATAGTTGGCATTTTTCGCATCGGAGCGGAAGAGGAGGCGATGAATGTGAAGGTTCGACGCGATATCTCTTTTTGTAGATGTACGCGCCGTTCATCAAGAGGTCATCGATAGTTTGCTGGTGAGACGTCAAGACTCTAATCATGTATGTTTCTTGTCCTGTTTTGGCTTTGATTCTGATACATTTTTTGATCGAAAGGCCCTCTTGTTTTAATTCACCTTCAATTTCTTCGTCAGTGAGTGTCAGCTCGGCTCCGCGAATAACAACAGAGAGTGTTGGTGGCCTACATGGTGGTGGTGGTTGCTTGAGAGGTTTTTCGTCGAGTCTAGTGAGCGATGCGTGTGGCCCAAAGATTTCGAAACTGTGACGGTTTCTGATAGTGGTGGCGAAGTTCTGGTCTGTTGATTTGATGATGATGCCGTTCTTTGTAGTAATGATCCGTTGGATAATGTCTCTTGGCTGATATTTTGTGATTTGTTGCATGAGAAGTTTAGGATTCTGATATTTGCTGTCAAAGTTTGTCAGTAGAAAAGAATGAAGTTTTGAAGATGAGTTTTGCTCCTGGTTACTGTACTCCATATGAGTAGAGTCTTCGGAATGAGAGTCACTAATCGTATGAGTGCGTTTGGCCGGTGGTGAACGTAGTGACCTGGTGCTTTGTGGTGATCTGGACCTTGACTGATGATGCGGTGTTTCCTGACTGCGGCTATGGCGTGGTGTTGTTCCTATTGTTGCGTATGTACTTGTTGTGGCAAATTAGGATGCTTTCCTGTCAGATTGTCATTCATGATGATTGTGCACAGTGATGTCACTAGTAATACACAAGATGATGAAGAACAAACGAGATGATTTGTCTTTGTTTAACAACTGTTCTAAGTTGGACTCCCAGAAGCGGGACCTAGTGACTATCGCGGTGCGAGTGAGTCGATGATGGATAAGGTTAGGTGATTAGTCAATGTGCAATGACTGCAGAAAACTCAAGCTAACTCGCACCCTCCGACACTGAGTATGCCGTCAGTCCTATTGAGACCGTACGCTTACTAATCTCGCTCGTGCGTATGCAACACGAGGTCCTCGGAAGTAAGTTAACGAATCCCAGCTAGACTAGGTTAAGTTATGACCAGTGAATTTTTTTTTTACAAATTGCTAGCCACCGATGTGACTAGCACCCATTAGAGGGTTACGCCCTCTGTATAGGAAAGGGGAGTGAAGGGATAATGGAAGGTGTGTAAGGAAGGATGGTCTAAGGGAGGTATGAATACTTTATCATTTATTGAACTGCATCGATTACTTATCTTGGATATTAGAAGCTTTGCGCTTATAATCATTATGGTTGGGTGATTAATGAAAACATGAGCATGAAGTGCAATTAACGTCACAACATTTATAAACAGTACAAGTGATTGATAAATCTTCTCTCTTAGGGGCTACTCTAGGAATTTATGGTAGACAGATGGGCCCTTTGTCTTACATTGATGGTTACTGTGCAAAGATGGTGGGGAAGTGCGAGTGATATGAAAAGTCAGTGATGATTCTGCTGCTGGTTAGCCAGTGTTGGGATGTGGGATAGAGAAGTGAACATATGGTCCGGAGTATGTTGCGTGAAGTGTGAGTTTGAAGATTTCTTGTGCAGCGTATTGGATTTCTCGGAGGGCGTTTTCCCTATCAAATGGAAAGAGGTTTTGAAGGGTAATGGTTAAGAAACGTAGCAGTTGCTCTATGGTGGTTGGTTGCTGGGCTGACTGAGGAGGTGTTGTTTCTTTTGGTAGACGTAAGTGGGCGATGTAAGCTGGTTTGTCTGGTTCTATTGCAGGACGTCCTTTGCTCTTATAACTAAAAGATGGATGTTGTTCGTCACAGTTGGCACATTTAGGTGGATTTTGTAAGTTTGTGCAGTCTTTTGTCTTATGTTTTCCTGAGGAGTATCCACAGGTTGGGGTGTTATGACATTTGTTGGTCAGATGCACGTTATATGATTGACAGTGTTCACATCTTAACGGTAATGGTGGTGTAGTACGTGATGGCTCAACTCTGTATGTCCTTTTGTAGATGAAAGCTCCAGATGCAAGAAGGTTGTCTATAGTAGATTGATGGTTGGTAAGTACTCTGACCATGTAACTGGGAGTGCCTTGTTGAGTTTTTATCCTGATACATTTAGTAATAGCGTGACCTTCAAGTCGCAATTCCTGCTCTGCTTCTGAATCTGAGATGTCGGGAGCAACTCCACGAATGACAACAGAAAGCATAGGAGATCTACGAGGCGGTGGCTGTTGATGGATTGGTTTGCTGTTCATGGGTGTAAGTTGAGCATTGGAGCCAAATATTTCAAAACTGTATTTATTTCTGATAGTTGTGGCTAGAGTAGAGTCAGGAGACTTGATGATAATGCCGTTCCTTGTTGGTATTATTTGAGAAATGTTGGCTCGCGGTACATATTGCAGAAATCTGTTCAGAAGTAGTTTTGGAGTTTGATATCTAGTGTCAAAGTTTGTCAGGATATAAGCATGAAGAGATTCAGATGATGAACGAATAGAAGTGTGGTTACTATTCTTTTCATGGTCAGAGTCCTGCATTTGATGATCAGAATCACTGTCTGAGCTGCTCAGTCTATGCGATTTCTTCATAGGAGGTGAGTTCGAACTGCCAGGATGATGAACGGTCGGTGATTGAGATCGTGAACTAGCATTCGACAACTGATCTGTGCTACGTTTGTGTTTGGAAAATTTTGGAGTTACTCGAGATGATGTTTTCTGTACAACAGATGGAAGCTGATGTTTGTTGGATTGTCCTTTGTCCTTTGGTATGATGAAGATGAAAGAAAAAAAATGATCAGTCTATATAATGACTTGAAAAATAGAGCTCAGATTAGCTCGCACCCTCCGACACTGAGATGTGCCGTCAATCCTTTTGTTGATGTACACGTACTGTTTCTCACTAATGCGTATGCAACACTAGATCATCGTGAGCACGTTAACTATCCACAGATAGGCTAGGTTTTTTCTCTTGACAAGTTATTTTTTTTTAATTGCCAGCCAGGCTGGCACCCTTCAGAGGGTTAAGCCCTCTATTTCGGGTAAGAGGGGTCAGGTCATTATGGATATTAAGGACGAGTCAGTCGGATGGGCTAAGGGATGATAGGAATATTATTTTATCCTTTATTTTATTAAACCTTTAAACTTAGACATTATAAGCTTTGCGCTTATAATCATTTTGTTTGAATATGATTAAGGATGATTGTGAGATGAAAGATGAGGATGAGGTGCTATTAGACGTCACGACACTTTACATTTAGGACGAATGACTGACAATCTTCTTGTCTAGGGGCGACTCTAGACTAAATGAAAAACAGGTGAAACCCTTGCAGAACATTGATGGTTACTATGCTTATAATGGCGGTGAATAGTGAGTGAATTAAATGCGATGATAACGAGTTCTGTCAGAGCATAAGGTATTACGTAGGTGTGAGTGGTTTAGCGGAAAAGTAGACATACGGGCCAGAATACGTTGCTTGAAAATTCACTTTGAAAATTTCGTTGGCTGAATAGGTGACTTCTCTAAGGATATTGGCCCGGTCAAATGGAAATATGTTTTGGAATATTAAGGTGAGGAAGGAGAGAACTTGTTCGATGGTGATTGGCTGTTGAACTGAGGAAATGGGTGTGTGCTGTGTGGTTTGTTCTGGAACACGGAGAGGGACTATGTAGGCAGGTGTGTCGGGATTGAGGGTAGGTCGTCCTTTACATTTGTAGCTGAAGGTAGGGTGAGATTCATTACAGGTATTGCATTTAGGCGGATTTTGTAGGTTAGAACAGTCTTTTGTGTGGTGATTGCCAGTACAGTACCCACATGTTGGTTCGTTCGGACAGTTTTTTGGTGTAGTGGGTGTTATATGCTTGGCATCGTTCACATCGTAATGGAAGCGGTGGTGAAGTACGAGATGGTTCAACCCTGTATCTTTTCTTGTAAATGTAGGCTCCGTTTTGTAGTAAGTCATCTATAGTCTGCTGGTGATTAGTTAGAACTCTGACCGTGTAGCTTGGTGTGCCTTGCTGGGTTTTGATACGGATGCACTTAGTTATGATGTGTCCTTCCAGTTTTAAGTCTTCTTCAGCGTTTGTATCAGTGATGTCTGGTTCTACTCCCCTGATTAATACAGACAACATGGGTGATCGACGTGGTGGTGGTGGTTGACGAAGTTGCTTGTTATTATCCAGATGAGTGAGTTTAGCATCTGGCCCAAAAATCTCGAAACTGTATTTGTTTCTGATAGTTTTGGCAAGATTGATGTCTGGTAATTGGATAATAATTCCGTTCCTAGTAGGTATGATTCTATTGATGCTGTCTCGAGAAACATATTTGAGTATTTGATAGAAAAGTTGTCTCGGAGTTTGATACTTGCTGTCAAAGTTGGTTAGAAGAAAGGAATGCATAGCTGGTACTGAAGTATTACAAGCCTGATGGTCGGCGTGGTCAGAGTCAGAGATGGTCACTTCTTTGTCAGTATCAGAATCGGAAATATGATGAACGTGAGATTTTTTGGTCGGTGGAGATTTTGAACAGGCTGTGCGACGTTGGTCTGGTGACTTAGATCTGGAACTTGCTACTGAAAGGCGATCGGTGCTGCGTTTGTGTTTAGGTGTTGCTCCCAATGATTTTGATCCTGATGAAGAAGCTGTCGATGTTCGTTGGACAACTGGAGGTAACTGATGTTTTCCTGAAGATTTACAGATGCTAGACATGATGAAATGGAGTAGTAAACACAGTCAATGAGAAAAATGAATGATGATCAGTCACCAAGGAATGACTGCAAAATATTTCTAAATAGCTCGCACAATCCGACACTGAATAGTGCTGTCGATCCTATTTTGGTCGTATGTGTACACGTCTCCCTCGTGCGTCTGCTACACGAGATCATCGGATGTACATTAACAAGCCACAGCTAGGCTAGGTGTTTCTGATTCAGTGAATTTTTTTTTGTTCGCGAGAGACCCAAGGCCTCTGTTGTTAGCCACCGGTGTGGCTAACACCCACTAGAGGGTTACGCCCTCTCTTTAGGGAAGGGATTTATAGGAGAGGAGGATTCTTTGGATTGGGGGTGAGCTAAGGGAGGTTACAAAATTTGTTTATCCTGTATTTTATTTATATCATATTTATCGTGGTCATTATATATCAGGATTTAGGATCCATGATGATGAATGAGCAATGAGCAATGGACATGAAGTGCAATTTCACGCCACAAACAATAAGACGGACAGGTGAGGGTGAATCTTCTTGCCCAGGGGCGACTCTGGGCGCCATGGGTGACTGATGAGCCCTAGCTGTACATTGATGGAAACAGTGCAGTTATGGAGGTGAAAAGTGAAATGAAGCGCAGTGAAAATTATATTTTAATGGAGGTCTATTGAGTTACACTGTGGTCTCTAGTGGGTTGGTGTGAACGTAAATGTAGGGACCTGAGTAGGTGGGTTGAAGGTTGATGTTTAATACTGTACGTGCGGCAAACTGAAGTTGGGTTAGGACGTTGGATTTTTGGAAAGGATACAGATTTTGCAGAGTGATGGTGATGAAAGATAGAAACTGATCGATTGTAATGGGTTGTGTAGGAGAAAGTACGGGTAGGTTGCATGTTTTAGGCTCAGGAGGACGGAGAGGTAGCACTAGGCCGGGATTTTCAGGGGTAGGTTCTTAACGGTTTCTGCATCGATAACTATAGGTTGGATGCTGTTGTCCACAGGTATTGCATTTGAGTGGGTGTTGCAGGTTAGAACAATCTTTGGTGGTATGTGGACCAGTGCAGTAGCCACATTTAGGAGTATTAGGACAGTGGGAAGTGGGATGGATGTTATAGGTTTGACAGTGTTCGCATCTGGTAGGTAATGGAGGTTGAGAACGAGAGGGTTCGACACGGTATCGTCTTCTGTAGATGTAGGCACCAGCTGCCAGTAAGTCGCTGATAGTCTGTGAATGAGAGGTTAGAATGCGTACCATGTAGCTGGGTGTTCCGGTTTTGGTTTTGATCCTGATGCATTTGGAGATGATATGGCCTTCGGTTGTGAGTTCTTGCTGGATTTCGTAATCTGCTAATTCTGGATTTACTCCTCTTATAACGACAGAAAGGACTGGTGGTCGTCGAGGAGGTGGTTGATGCGTTTGACGTGGAGTGTCGAGTCTCGTGAATTGTGCAGTTGGACCAAAAATTTCCAGACTATGCTTGTTTCTGATTTTTGAGGCTAAGTTTGGTTAAGTTGATTTTATAATGATGCCACTGCGTGTTGGAATAATCTGTGTGATAATGCCTCTAGGCACATATTTGAGAAACTGAAGAAGTAGTAATTTAGGATTCTGGAACTTTGGATCAAATTTTGTTAGCAAGAAAGAATGAGCTGTAGTACCGGAAAGAGAATCTTCATAGACAATGTGTTCTATGCTATGGTCAGAGTCAGAATCAGAGATATTATGACTTTTCTTGGCTGGTGGTGAAGATGGTGATCGGCTAAGATTGGTGGATGGTGCATGTTGGTCAGTGCAACGTTTTTGTCTGCTTTGTCCTTTGGTTTTAATGGTAGCTGAATGTGATGGCGGATCTTGATATGGTGGTCCTGTCACCTGTTGTGGGAGACGATGTCGTCCAGTCTCTGGTTGATGATTAGACATTATGCGTAGGTTGTTATCTGTCAGGAGGATGAAAAGGGTGAACACATTTGCCAGTCCAGTGAGAGTGATAACAGTCGTGATGAATGATAATGATCACTGTGGCTCCCCTAAGAAGCAGCAATACGTCTTCTCGGTGATATCGACCTGTGATAAACACACCCAGCCCTCCACAAAATCTCAGCGAACAAAAATAATGATACTCAAACTGTATCGCAACAGTGGTTTTCCCAGGTAAGGTATGATCCGTTCAGTGAATTTTTTTATTTTTCTTTTAAGTTTGCTGGTCCACTGAAGGTGGCCAGCGCCTGTTGAAAGGGTTACGCCCTCTTTTCAGGCCAGGGTAGTTTAGGAGGTCATGTGTAAGAATTTAGGATGGGTAGTTGGGCTAAGAGGTTTGCATACATTTAATTAAACTTTATTGATTAATTCATTAATTTATCTTGGATATTATAAGTATTTTGCTTATAATCATATTATTGGTTTTAGGGAAGTTACCATGATGTGATGGAGGTATGATAATGAGGTGCAATAGTCAAGACAACACCTTGGCACATAGAGGACAAATGATTTATGATTCTTCTCCCCTAGGGGCTTCTCTAGGGATTAATGGAAAGACAGATGAGCCCTACATTGAACATTTATGATTACTGTGCAATTATGAGAATGAAAGTGAAATGATGGTGATTTGATATGTTAACTCAGGAGATGTAGGGGCTACGGAAAAGAAGACATATGGTTCTGAATATGTGGCTTTGAGATGTACTTGGAAGACTTCGCGAGCTGCTAGAGTGATTTGATGGAGAACTGCTGGTCTATTATGTGGGTAGAGGTTTTGGAATGTGAGAGAAAGGAATTGAATGATTTGATCTATAGTAGGAGGTGGAAGAGCTGGAGGATGAGGCTGTGGTTGTGTTACTGGTGGTAGGCGTAAGGGAACTGTCATGAAGTTGTCGGGGTCCTCGTCAGGTTTGGGGCGACCTTGGCATTTGTATGAAAAGGTTGGATGTGGACTGTTGCATTGGCTGCATTTAGGCGGATTGGATTGGTTTGGGCAGGCTTTAGTTTGGTGATTTTCTGCGCAATAGCAGCACTTAGGATCGTTGGGACATCGCTCGGTTGAGTGGTTGTTATATTGCTGACATTTCTCGCATCTGAGTGGTAGCGGTGGCTGTGTTCGCGATGGTTCGACCCGGTACCGGCATCTATATATGAAAGCTCCTGATTGTAGTAGTGTGTTGATGGCGATTTGATCCGGTGTTAATACTCGTACCATGTAGCTCGGTGTGCCAGTTTGTGTTTTGATTCTAAGACATTTGGTGATATTGAGTCCTTCTTCACGGAGCTCGGATTCTACTTCTTCGTCTTGGATGTCTGGATTCACTCCTCGTATCACTACTGATAATTGAGGCGTACGTCGTGGTGGTGGTTGCAGTTTGAAGGTCTTGATTGAAAGTGGAGCTAGATGGGCGTTTGTGCCAAAGATCTCAAAGCTAAATTTGTTTCGAATTGTGCATGCCAAGTTACTGTCTGTGGATTTTATAATGATGCCGTTTCTCGTAGGAATAATTTCAGAGATAACTTGTCTGGAAATATATTTTGTAAGTTTGCAGAAGAGCTGTTTTGGCGTTTGATAACGGGGGTCGAACTTGGTTAGAAGAAAAGAGTAGGTTATTGATTTGGTTGAAGCAGTTGATTGTTGATTGTCTGAGTCACAGCCGGATATATTGATGAATCGCTCGGTATCAGAGTCGGAAGAACTAAGAGTGTGTGTGCGTTTGCTTGGAGGCGACTTGCCGCTACCTGACCTGCGTAAAGAAAGTGAACGAGAGCGTGTGCCTGCTACTGATAATCCGGTGATGCGTTGTTTCGGAATCGTTCCAGTGCTGTTATCTTTGGGTATTGCAGTTGAGGCTGACTGAGTGACGGTAGATGGCAGAAGATGTTTTCCTGTTCTCTTGGGTGGTTTAGGCATGATGTTCTGCGAAAGGAGCGTACAGATGAAGAAATAAAGCAACCAAAGTGCTAGAGTAATAGGCACAGGCAACGAACCTGCCACCCTGAATTTTCTGTAACTGTGCGTATGAACAAAACTGATGTGCGAGTTGAAGGTGGGACAACCCATAGGGATAGTTGTCCAGGTATATGTACACTCCTTCCGCAATCTGTATTCGGTGCCAGAACTGTTGGCTAGATAAGTCTAGTCCCGCAAAGAACAGATTGAAGCGAAGAGAGACACAGGATGATGACAGATGAAGGTTTCAAAATGCTGGTTAGCTTGGTCCACTTGATAAACAAGGGCTTCTAAGCACCAGTTTTTCTCCTCTTTAGTGATTTTTTTTGTGGTGGCTATGACACGTCATAGCTAGCGCCCTCTAGAGGGTTACGCCCTCTTTAGGGTAGTAGGTGTTTTGGATAAATAATAACTTATAATAATTTTGGATGGTCTAGGAGATTTTATTCTTACCTTGGCATTTCATGTTTTTTCTTTCTTTCACGGTGGCGTATTTTGCTAAGTCAAGTAGTTGTGTGGGCTACGAGATGTGTTATCTAATTGTTTCGGGCGCTTTGGA